>BMAO01004876.1:0-14487 GCA_019973975.1 Trichonephila clavata
TGAGTGTTTGGCTTGTCCTGAAAAATCATTCCGAAAGCGTTTACTTCTTTCTTGAGAATTCCTTCAAAAGTGCAACACATTAATTCCTTTCCCCCTTAAAGTTCACGGGAGGTCTACAGGTGGGAGATTTTATTACTCAGTTCGGCCTCTTTGTTGCTTTAAAACCGGGAGAAAACTCGTTCACAGCTGTGACGTTGCCTTGTGCGAATTTTGGGTGGAAAAAGCGAGTCCAGTGGTTGTTTGATCGGTTAAGTCGCAATAAAAGTGAAGAGTTAAAAAAAAAAAAACTCGAAAGAAAGAAACTTGTTACAAAAGTTGAAAAATACTTGTTTATTTTAAACAAAACAAATTTAAAAAAAATTTAAGAAAAATAAACTATTTTGCACTAACGATTTAAACCAGGAAAAAGTACCTTGTATTTATTGTGGAATATGAAACTAAGAAAACACAAATACATCGTAATGTTTTTTTTAAAAGTAACTATGTAAAAAAAGAGTAAAATTGACCATCTCTCTCTCTCTCTCTTTTTAAACAATAAGAGAATAAATGAAGTATCGTTACATACGACGATTATGTTTATGAAATGAAATCAATCTTCTTCTATTCAATTATATTTTAAATTTAAAGTAACATAAAGAGGGATTTCAATACATTTAATTTATATATATTTTAATCCTATAAATGATGTTTTTATGTTAAAATTAATTTTTCGGAAAAAATTAATGGGGGAATATATTTTTCTTCAAAATGTAAAAGTATTTCTAACCATTTTTTATTAAAATTTAATTTTTTATTTTTCTGTTTCTTTAGTGTTAACGGAAAATTTACCGATAAATACAACTTTCCACAATTCAATCATTACAAATTCTAATGAGAGAAAAACTTCTCCCAATTAATTTTGTCTTTCAAAACAGTACACTTAAAACAATTTTGCTCAGTGAAGCTAACCGACAATTCCGCAGTGTATTCATATTAATTTTAAAAAAAATAACATTCGAAATGCTGTATTCAATTTTTTGAGTATAAAAAAATAATGCCTGCTGTGGAGAAGACAGAGAATGAGATGTGATGTATGGTTTTGAAAGAATGTTTTCGTACATGTAGAGTATTTTTGAAAATTTAAATATCACCAAAGCTGATCATATGATTGTAAATGAGTCTTATTTTAGAATGTGAGCTGTGGGGTATCAAAATAAAACATTTTACTTTTAAATAGCCAAGTAGTTTATACTCAATATCCTCTTCATAAAATTGCTTACAACTTTTATTCAAATTGTAAAGAACTGAAATATAAATATCTGACTTACTCCAGTCAAAAATATTCATATTATGTGAAAATACTGTTCCTCCACTTATTTAAGTACATTTATAAGCTATAGCCCAAAGCAATATTTTATTTTTATAAACGAGGCACAAAAATTCAGTTATAAAAATAATTTTTCATTTTAAACATAAAACCGTACACGGATTGTAAGACCATTTCTAAAATACTAAGAGTTTTTAGAGGAACAAAAACATATAATTTTGGGTAGTTCAAAATTTTAATATAATACGCAAATATATATATTATTAAGCAAATACATTTGACAAGAAAAAGTAATTTATTTAAATCTTGTATTGCATGAATAAAATAAATCAAAGATCATTCTGAAATAAACACAATTGAAGGGAAAATGTTTAATTTGCAATCGATAGCATATAAACGTTTCTGTTAGAGGTATCCCCGAAGTGACGCAATACTATTCGGTAAAAAAAAAAACTTATTGCTGGAATCATACAATTTCCTAATGAATGGGTGAATCGAATATTTTTTTCATTTAAACTGTTTGGACGGAAATGCTAAATAGGAACATTTAATAATTTGCATAAATTAAAATTAACCGTTATAGTTTATATAATTTCTTCAGATTACAAAAGGTGTATTTCGGAAGCACAAGTTTTAATAGGAGTACGGCTTACGAAAAGTAGAACAAATATATCTGAAGGACTATGGTTTGTTACCTTAAATATTGTGAAACACAACAAAGTATATTGGAGTGAGTGATTTTGGGGTTTATTGGCGCAAGAGCCGATTTCGGCTATACTGCGCCAAACATTTGTTTTAATATCTGTGGTCTAGACGGGAAGAGAGAAAGAAAGAATGAATTAAATGACAAGAAAGAGGGTCGAAAATAGAGAAGGATCACTAGGGTACCCCGGGTTCGTGAAGCCCGTGTTTACCAAAGACAGTAAACCCCGGGAAAAGAAAAGATCACTAGGGCACCTCGGGATTGTGACACCCGTACTCACCAAAGAAGGCGAGCCCCCTGAGGGGAAAGTAATATTGGAAATCAATTCCCAATTCGTGTTAATAAAATGTATGAAAAAACTGCGTCTTATTTTTGTATTTGTAATTATTATGATTTTTCCTGAAAACTGCAATTTCTTGTGCGGCACCCGTCGAAACCGCTGGGCCCTCACTTTTTGCCCAGCTCACCCCTACCTAAATCAGCTCTGCTCTAGCAAGTGAAAATGCCGTCTTCTGTTTATCAAGGTTATGTATTGCAGACTGCATCATGTATTTAGATGTTCGTTTTTTTCTTCTACATCAATCTGTTAAAATCTGAATTTAAAATTATTTGAAATTCTTAACATTCGCAACAATGCCCTTTATAATTTTTTTAATAGTACACGTATGCTTCTTCAAACATTACATTACATTTATGTTGACTTTTTAATTAATATTAAGTATAACTTAACGCAGAGATTTTTCTGAATTTTAAAACAGATATTTCAAAAACTCTTATAGATATGATCATAATTTTCCATTCCTGTGTTTTAGCTTCTCAGTATTGCTTCTACTTAAAATTGTATTGCATATTCATCAAATTTTTCAGCATAACTTTTGCACTTAACATACAGTTTTAACCGAATTGTATGAAATTTACGAAATGCATTAAAATGCTTAAGATTCTTATGTTTAAATTTTAATTTAATATTTTATTCGAAGAATTGTTAGTACTTATGGTAAATAATTTTTAACTGAGTATGTGCACGATACATAAATATTTTTTTCTGAAATTTCAAATACAATTTCTAATATAAAATTCCTAGTTTTGTATGAAAATCTGGATATTTTCTGAATGTTAATTATATTAGATATCCAGATTTTAATTACTTGTTTTTCAGTTAGCTTTAAAAATAAATATTTAGAAATTTTGCATAGACAAATATGTTTAAAAAAAATTAAAAATTTATCTTTATATTTATTTATATGCGTAAATGTCAACTGTAAATGTATCCGAATATTTTTAATTACTATTTATTCAAATATTCAAGGTTAAAAATATGAATCGGTATAAAAAACCCCCTCATTCATGTTTCCTCTGAAGTAAACTGAAACTCAAGCATTTTTTTTAAATTCAAATATAATTTGGTGTATTGTAACAATACGCGCCCTGAACATCTGGCTTTAAAATAAAAAATAAAATAATGGATCTGAATTAGTTTTTCCATTATTATTTTTTTTGAAAACGTAAGAATTTTTTCCAATAATTTGATGCAAAAGTTTAAAAATTATTCATTTTTAGTAGTTGGAAAGTTTAAAAGGTTTTAAAATTTGAAGCGTTCGGTTTCTTATTAACTTTTTTGACACCTTATATTGAAATAATCATGGTTTAAAAACTGAAAACATTGGTTAAGAGAAGAAAAATGAAGCAATTAAATATAGTTCTAGATATTATATAGAGATTTATATATTTTAAAAACTTAATTTTCCGTTTCATCATTTTAAGATGAAGAAAATAATACGAGTTAATCAAGCAAAGAGAATATACTTAAAAAGTTATTTGTCCAACTATATAAAATAGCAGATTACAGTCCCAACTTATTAAAACTTCAAATTAATATAAAATCAAAAGTGAGTTATATAATATTTTATTTAAACGTTGGAACATTTTTCAAAACTTGATAAAAAAAAGTTAAATTGCTAAAAGTACAAAAAGAATTTATTTAATTCAAACGCAATAATATCTCAAATGAAGCTGAATTACAAACACTAACTTATAGTTCGTTCACTAAGGGGTCTAAAGAAATTCTTCCAACTTTTTTACGATTGCTTCAGGGTCAAAACACAGGGTTCCCCGAGAGCCATAAAACTTCCTGTCAGTGACCATTGTGTCGTCGCAACCCTCCCTAATTATCTTTCATGGTGTTAAACCATAAAAGAGGGGAAAGGATTTCAGGAAAACACGGCCTACCCGCTTTTGAAGCACTCCTTGAAGTCAGAAAAAGACGTGTGGTGCGTTTTCGAAGCATCTCTAGACGTGGGAAAAAGACGTTCAAACCGCTAAGAGGGTTAAATCACCAAACTCTGCCATCCAGCATATGTTGGTTTTGTCCAAATCTGTTTTATTGTTATTGTTAAGATGAAAATAATTAAAACATAATTTCTGTAATAAAAATTCTCTCTTTATGGTACATTTTCATTATGTTGTGAAGAGATTTTATAAGTTGAACAGATAATCAATCTGAGGTTAACAGAGAAAATCTTGATATTTTTATGATTACAATAAGTTCATGGATTGAATGGACAAGAAACACAGATACAAATAGAAATGTATTTATTTAAGTGTTGTTTCAATCGACTATACTTTGGACTGAAAGTCTGTCTTTTATGCTTACCTATCTGGAGCTCCCTCTGTCGCCAAAGTCACCACCTATGTCGCCAAAATTGGATTTAAATATAACATTCACAGAATTTGCATCAAAATAAAGAAATTTTATAAATATATGTAGTTGATACTCTTCCAGAGTCTGATGAACTCAACAAGATCCATTAAACCGGGGGGTGGGAAGGAGGCAGATTTTTACAGGGTACGGGCTACTTCTGATATTTTTAAGGTGTTGCGGTTCCCCAGTGGCGTAGGTTTGACCATTGTGCATTAAAATTGTATATTTATTTTTCCTAATACTTGTTTTCAACATTGAATCCTCTTTTAAAATATGTCAGATTACTATTTTTACTACAAAAACACAGTTAACTCAAAATTGTTAAGTTGAAGGCTTGAACAACTACGAATACGACTTCTAGACCGTGGGGGTGTGGAGGTATTCAATATAGAGAGCAAAGAACATATGTGAACCGATCAATGTGAAACCGACGCATGTTCTTAATTTGTTCGCTGCTTAGTCTGCGCCACATCGCGGGCATGAGATCAACACGAGAACCCAAACCCGTGGAAGCGTAGGGTGTGGAAAGATACGGATGTGGGATAAAAATGTAGGGTTAATAGTCTCAACATTTATTCTCCCCTTCAGTCAGCGTGTGTCCTCGTGCTCTTCCAGTGAAGATACATGTCTCGTCTACACATTTATCAAATAATTTGCTTATGTAAATACAGTCCAATTCTCCAGTCTAGCTGGCGTCGGTATTCCATAAATATGTTTCTTTTAGATGCGTGTCTGAGCTCTTAGTAAAGGCCATCACACCAAAATGTCTTGGCGGTCCACCGGTCGATCATGATCGACTTAATGTCCATCCCTGCATTAGACTGTTGACTCGTAAAAATTCAAACACTAGAAAGAGATCCGTTTTGATCTCTTTTCTAGAGAAATCGATGCAACTCATTATGTGCTGGGGGTAAGCCTGGTGATCCTGACACTTTGCACAGATGGAAAACATCTTTTTGTTTTCCAAGAACGAGAGCACTTGATGTAACCACAGTTAATCTGTGAGAATTTATTCTGGACGTCTATATTATTCTTGAGGGCTGGAGCCAAACTGGCAGAAATTTGAATACTATCTTGTAAAACTTATAAAATATTTTTTATCTCAAAATTATTCCATTCCACCTAAAAAAAAATATTTTCAAAAAATTATTTGCCGAAGTTTTACTTAAGGTAAGTCGGTACCCCTATCCCGCTAATGTTAAATTGAGCATTTTTATGTGCCTTTCTCTCATAAAATATTAAATGTACAGACTTAAATTTTTTTCTGTATATTAATTAGACTTTTTATTTAAACTGAAGTGAACTTTTTCAAATATATTGTTTAGTTTTTTCAAAAACTTTCATCGTAATGTATCACTATGAATTTTTTGAAAAATGTCATTTTTTTTCACGATAACTGACTTTTACAAAAATATTATCGGTATATTAATAAAAGTTCACTTCAGGATATATAATAACATATCAGTAATATTCAGTGAAGATTGCAAGTGCTTCCGTTGAATAGGTTCTGTGAAAATGGTACTCGCATTTTTAAAAAACACCGTTTTGAGATAATTGCATTTTTATTATAAATGTCACTTCATCAAAAAAATTATGAATTACAATCTGTATTTGCACTATTTTTTTAAATATTAGCTTATTCTCAATAACTTCTAAGACTTTTTACTTATTTCTTTTACTTAGATTTCTCAGAAAATACATGTATAGCATTTTTCACTTTTAATCTATCGAGATATTTTATAGCATTCGCATCATTTTCCTCAAATCATGCATCAATTTCTGAAGAATTTTTAGTTCTGATACATTACTGTCCATCCAAGTTGACTATAAGTATCATAAATACCATGTAAAAATGTGTCAATACATGAAAATATGGCTTTGGTAATACATCATTATACGACATTTCGAAAAATTTCATTACTTTTTTATAAATTCACATGTAAACACACAATTTCTTAAAGTATCAGAATTAAAAGAATTCTTAAAATATTACATAAATGGTATCCAAAACAACAAGAAAACTGATTTTATGTTTTTAAACATGAAATTTGTGTATTTTTTGTATGTAACAAGTTTTGTGCAACGAAAAAGGGCATTGCATTTTGGGATATATTTATGTACCCTTTACTAAAATCTATTGAAAAACAAAGCTTAAAAATTTATGTGTGCATTAAATTAACATTTATCTTTATACAGAAGTGAAATTTTTTAAAAAAATTGATCAGCCTGTTTAAAAATGTAATTTTTGCACAGTAGAATAATGAATTTTGTAGAAACTTTCCTTTTCTATGTTACGACATCTGCTTTTTAGCTAAATGTCTGAGGAATATCTCAAAAATTTCACTTCAGTATACACAATATATATGAAATATAAAATAAAAAATTCCAGTTCATGCATACAATAAATTTTTTTAAAAAAAAAGACACAAATTAAGAAATATAATACATGAATAAATGACATTTTGAAAAGTTTCACTAGTGCTTTGTATATTCACATGTACACACAATTTCTTAAAGTATCAGAATTAAAAAGTTTATTTAAATATTACATAAATGATATCCAAAAGAAAAAATTTGTTTTTATGTTTTTAAACATGAACTTTATGTAATTTTATGTGCATAACAAGATTTACAGGTAACGACAAAAATCATCCCGTATCATCACATATATATGTTTACTTTTTCTCAGAAACTGTTAAATATTAAGACTTCTGATTTAGTCTGAATATTAATTAGACTTTAATATTTATGCTGAAGTGAGATATTTCAAATATAATGTTAAGTTTTTTCAAAACCATGCAACATAAAAATATTACTATGAATTTCTTGAAAATTTTCATTTTTTTTCTACGATAAATGCTTTATGTTAAATTATTTTGGGAAAATTTATAAAGGCACACTTCAGTGTACATGGTTATGTTCAGTGTACATATGAGTTATGTTTTACTGAAATTTTATGAGCATCCTTGCATTATTTTCTGAGAAAAAAAGAGCATAAATTTTTATAAACAAACTTTTTGAAAAATGCATTTTTAACATGAAATGTCACTTTATCACAAAAATTATGACCTTCCAACATGTATTTGCCACATTTTATTCAACATTATCATCAAGTCAATATATTTAAGTAAAAAAAGCATCAAAAATGTTTTCAAATTGTCAGAAAATACATATATAACATTTTTCAGTTTTTGCTTAACGAGATATTTTGTAAAATTTACATCTATTATCACAAAATCGCTATAAATTTTAGAAGAATTTGTAGCATTTATGTATTACAAATATCAAAGTAGAGCAAATATCATCATAAATATAATGGGAAAAAATTTATCTATATGGTTTTGGTGTGCATTTGAAAAAACATGATTTTACGTCATTTCGAAAGTTTTCATATGTGTTCTGTGTGTTCACATGCAAACATAAGTTTCTAAGACTTTTAAATTTCAAAAGTTTCTCTAAACTGTACACATGATTTCTTAAACAGCAAAAATAAAACTGTTTTTATGTTTTTAAACATGATATTTAGGTATTTTTATGTATTTAACCAGCTTCTTGCAAGGACAAATGGTATTACACATCTGAATTTTTGTATGTACAATTCATTCAGAAACTTTTGAATATTTAAGTTTAAAAACTTGTCTGTACAGTTAAGTATCATTTATATTTATACTGAAGTGATATTTTTTTTAAAAAATTAGTTTTTTTTAAAAACAGACATTTATCATCTAATTTGTTTGTTTTTTGACACATGTGCTCTAAGCTAAATGTTTTTTTTTTGTTGTAATATTTTCAAAATATCACTTCAGTATCCACAATAATGCATAAGGAATATATAATGTAAATTTGCAGCTTTTTTTTTTTCACATACAGTAAATTTAGAAAAATTTTATTTTTTTAAAAAGTAATTTTAAAATTATAAATAATGAAAATAGTAGTTTTGAAAAAAATCATACCTTGTGAAAGTAAATATTTAATAAGAAATAATACTTTAAAACTCTTGGAAGCATGTTGTAACTCGAAATTCCGCCACCAAACTAATACAGTTAATCGAACAGTCAACTGTTATCTAAAGTTAATTGCGTTTGAATAAACAAAAAGAAGGCTTTGCAATTGTTTCAGGATATTTAAAAGGCAAATATCTGTCAAAAGGGGGCGTGGCCCACCAGTTGATAATTTTTAAAAAGTCATTTTGACATAGTTCTAATTGAAAATATGGCATAAATGTTATATCCCTAGAAAGGTAATGAAATACAGATTTCAGAAATATCAAAAACTCAAAATCGATCATTCCATGATTTTTACCCTACTGACCTCCCTTAATCAACACAGTGTCTTGCATAACTAAATAATTTTCTAATGGAAAATACACCATATTGCAAATGTGGAAAAAAAACACCTTATGTAGGAGACGAAACAATTATCAACAGATTCGATGTTAAAATCTAAATTTAAACAAGAACAGCTCCTAAAGTTTATGTTGCTAAATCATGAAAAATACAAAGTATCTCTCACACAGCTATAAATATTTTAATGCTATTCAGAACACTATGTTTAAGTGAAATATATCCCGAAATCTTCTTGTGACCTCGTCCTCCAAACTCTGCAGATGAACTCTTAGTAGAAACAGTTTCAGGTATTTTGTTTTTGTAATATTGAAAAATAAAAGAGGAATCTTTCATCACGAACGAGAAAGAAATATCGTTTCAAAGTACATTTTCTGACTGTCTTGGTGGACCGCATAAAATGTTTTGCGAGCCGCTAATTGCCCACCCCTGGATTATAACTTCTTCACCGAAAAGCTCTTTCTATCCATGAATTAAGGAGTGTACAATTATCTGCTGAAACCCGAGATAGTAAACAATGGAATATTCACAATCTAGTAGGAAATATATATAAAGATAAAACGTTTTAATATTATTTTATTATATTATAATAAAAGTTTCAGAAGTGTTGCAAAATAAAGTTATTTATAAATAAAATTTTCATTTTTAATGAATAGGGAGTGAGGTTTAGATACTTGTAACTTTTCAAACTACATAGAAGTAATAATTTTGCAAACATATTTATAAGTTTCTTTTCGATTTTTTTATTGTGACTCGTGGAACCCCAGGGTTCCGTGGAACACAGTTTGAAAACCACTGTTCTAAAGTATTCGTAGCCAAGAGTAAATTTTATTTAAAAAGTATACTGGCGCCATCTGTTGTAGCTAATCTTAACTACGTCAACAGTTTATTACAGCATCATGAAAACTTTTTTTATACATAGAGAGATAATTATTACACTCAACAATCGAACAATAATAAAAAAAATTACTGGTAGATGTATGGAAAACTGTGCTTATTTGCTGGATAGAAGAACGACTTCACAGAAAACAATAACCAATGGAGAGGGAAAGAAGTAAAATTTATACATCTATATATTGAAATCTCTGTGTTTTTTGACTTCGATATAGACTCATAATATTTTCATTCATGCGTTAAAAATGCACAAAAAAAAAACAAAAATAAAAGACAAAACATTAAAAAGAAACAATTTAAGACTAAAATAAGCATTAATTTCAATACACCAAAGGCTTCTTTGGAATGTTGGGGAAAATACTATAATTCTTTCAAAAGAAATAAAATCACTATTATTATTTAACTATATACCATACTTCCCGATTACTAAAATACCATATTTACTTACAGCATGATTTATTTCTTCTTCTTCTCGAAGATAAGCAGTAATACGAAGCGTCTGTTTCCTTGAGAACCATATTTTGCTATATTAGTTAACGTCAGAGTAAGTCAATTTATTACGTGTTCTTTCATGAATTTTCTTAATTTGAAAATTTATGTTCTTGGAATTTTGAAAAAATCGCATTATAAACATTTGTAGTGATTTTATTTTAGCAAACAGATAATATATCAAAAACTCCAATAGTTTTCAATATTCACCGGTAGATGACACCGCGTGCTTATTTCTTTTCCAAATATTTAAAAAAAAATCTCAGTTATAAAAGCAAAATAAAAGTCTCTGCATGCAATAATTAAATTACTTAAAATGTATGTATTGTTTCCTCTTTCATTTAAAGAAATGAATTAAGGGTAAAGTTATTGACTTATTTAATACTTACTGGAAAGCATAGAGTTGATATAATAATTCTAAAATTTAAGCAGGAATTCAGACATAATCAACAGTATTCAGATTGATGCAACATGCACAATTTTACATTAATTGAATCAAACAAAGAAGAGAATGAGATTATACCACACTATTTGAGAGAAATTTAGGTACTTACGTACTATCTCAACAATGCCAAAGTTCAAAATAACTTACCAAGATAGCAACCCCGAATTCGCATGATTCGTTCACCCTGAATTGGCAACCATATGCTTCGTTTTATGTAATGTCGCTATTACTGTTGCGATAATGCAAAAGTAACGAAATTTATATACAGTGAAAATCATTTTACACGAAACTAAGGGCACTGAAATGCAAAAAAAACCTAATATATGTTGCAAAATTAAGTTTATTAGAGTACATTTTATTTATATAAATATGTTTACATGAATGCATTAATAAAAACCAAATATTGCATAATTTGCTTTATTTTTTTAAAGATTATTGTTGATAAAGTAGAGTTAACAATACCAAGATCTACACAGATTTCCGTTTTCGTCTTCTGTTTTTGATCAGCTGTCTTAAAAATCTCCATCTTTATTTTAAGCGATATATAGCAGTTTGCTTTCCCCCTGAGTTCTTTGCCTTTGTGCTCGCCCAAATAAATTCTTTGAAAGAAGGAAAAAAAAAAAACAATGCCAACCAAATTCACTGATTGTTACTCCAACTGTGATGTAATCGTCACCAAACTTCAAAGCCAACTGATGAGACTTGGGATGTTTTTGGCATTTGTGAGGGAAAGTAGCTTAGATAAACAAAATTGGATCGTGTCACAGCTATTCCAAAAGCATTTCAAAGCCAAAATAGCCTCATTTATGCGAAACATGTGAAACCACATCCGTTTCATTTTATACTCCTGAGCGGCTTTCTCCCCGTATTTTGTTCATGCCCAGAAGGGAAATCTTTTTGTGTTAAGCTTTTCAGTTCGAGTTAAGAGAAAAAAATGCATCAAATGCGGACCATTGTATTATTTTGTATAAAGCTTTTTAGCGTTAACCACTTTTCACTGTATAATAAAAATAACTAAAGCTTACAAAAGGAATCAAAGATCATCATACATAAATTGTAAGATCAAATCTTTATCCTCGAAAATATATCTCAGTGAAAATCAGTAAACACTCTTTTGAACTTTGTATATCTTCATAACTTTGAATTTAGAATTCAAGTATCAAACGTAATTAAATTTGTTCATTCTTTTAAGAAGATATTTAATCTCATTTGAAGCCTATAATAACTACACCGTAGGTGAACAGTGCCCCAAAAGCTGTCACTAAGAAACTCTTCTTGAAATCCACGATACCACCGGCCGACAAGTAGACTATATCCTTCTGAATAATTCTGTTAAAAACTTTTATTTCTTTTCTATTACTGGCACTACCGAATTCATATTTATCTCTTAAAAGCTCCACTGTGGTTTTTATTGCCATCAGGCATTCTGGTATCTTAGCATTGAAAAGTGTTACAAAGACCATAATGGCAAAACCCGGAAGGAAGTTACAGCTTAACTGTACTAAAAATGAAAATGACAACTCTCTTTCAAGTAGGAGAGTAGACAGTCCGACGTACAAGTCACAGAAACTAATTAATATAATTAAAAACAATGGTGTAGATAAAGTGTCTTTCAAAATGTAGAGATTTCTCTCGATATTGTTGTAATCATTTCTTAATTTCATTACATCTTCTGGTATTGCAGAAAAATCTATTTTCTTAAAACTCTTCTTAATTCGAAGGAGAAGTATTCGATAATTATTCACTAAAACACAAATCGATAAAGCAACGAGACAAGGGTACTGCACACGCAGCGTGAGATACATATATATACCTAGAAATATCACCATCATTCCGTACTCTCCTCCTGAATTTCATACTGCAAAGCCAAGTGTTTAATGAGAATCTTGTTCCCATGCATAAGATATGTTAGAAAAGACAAAGATAAACAGGAAATGTACAAATAATGAACAAAATAAATTTTGTTAAGAATGCGTGAGTGGTTTTTCTTGACATGCTTAAGTTGCATTTCAGAAATTGTAACTGAATATACAACTCTTTTCTTTTACACAGCAAAATAAACCATAAAAGGGTTGACCAAGTATCAACAAACGCTAAAACATAACCTGACTTAATGTCTCCCAGGTGAAATTCAGAAAGGGAACATGCTAAAAGTATGTAACCTACAGACAAATAGAATGCTACTGTAAAATAATAAGAGATTAATGTAAAGAATTTCTTACAAAACCTTGTTTTATTGTACTGTTTAGTGTCAGTATTATCCAGAGCGGAACATTCGAAGACGGAACTCGCATTGCCTGTCCTTTTATTTGAAATAATTTGGAAGGCATTGTCAATGTACTCAGTTCTCAAGATTCAGAAAAAATTATTTCGAATAATTCTAAATTTCATGGAATTTTATTCGTAATGTCTTTAGTAATTCTCGTATAAAAGTTTTTCAGATGTTTCTTATACACAAAGTATTACTTGGAATTCCTTTCAAAATTGAAGCTATTATATTTGTCTTTCTTAGAATCAGTTTATAACAATCTTTGCAATTACCCATTGCAATTTAACATAAAAGACATAAGCGATATTTAACTGATATTCAGGATAATATTCTACATTCAATCGAAGATACAGCGAGCTTTAAAGTGGGTTTGATGAGAACGTCACTCTTCCATGTAAAGTCAAGCAGATGTTCGATAAAGTTCAATCATAATGAAAGAATATATTGCTTCACAAAATTGAAACCTTTGTAGTTCAAAAAAGAAACACAGGTGAAAATTATTAAGTGAATTGCTTGATATTTAATGAGAATACATCACGCCTTTTTAAAAATTGCATGCTATCTAAAACGATAATCATTTATTGTTTTGACTGAACGAACAAACGTTGCTCGATCTTCTGTAGAGAGACAATCAATAACATTAAAATGTCCCGAAGGAATAATTCATGATTAAGGAACACAATACTCTCTGAAAAATTTGAACACTATTATATGTAATGTATTACTATGGCAGCAGAAAAATATTTCAACAATTCTATTGAATGAATAAAAGTCTTTGTAAAAAAAAAAAAATCCATTTTCAAATTATAGTAAACAATTTTTATTTCCGAAATTATGAAATGTATATCTTTGACAAAGTATTTTTGAAAAAAATTAGATCAAGTTGGAAAATTATTATTTGTTTTCACTATGAATTAATAATGATTTCTTTACGAAAGTAGGATTAATTATTAATTAATTTTGTCAACCTAGAAAAGAAGTAAAGCCTAGGCTTCTTTAAAATCTAAAGCTAATAATTTTTTTTTATGTTTAAATTATTAATATTTTTTTAAAAAACTTAAAGATTTACAAGATTTTTTCAGCATGTTTCCAATTGACATTTTTTCTATGACTGCAAGATTGATAAATGGCATTTCCAAATTAGTAATTTCAGCAGCAATCCCTAAATTTCTTAACAGCATTTATAATATTTTCCTTTCCTTTTAACCTACAGTTGTCTCCCATAACAGCATTTTCAATCCATTTTAGCTCTAGCGTAAGCAAAACCAAAGAAAGTTGAAAACATCTCTCTGTGAGAATTAATTAGTCTCTCTATTTTATTGAAATTTTCAAACTAG
>BMAO01004877.1:0-50384 GCA_019973975.1 Trichonephila clavata
AATATAATTTTTTTAAATAATCTTTTGTTTTCGGCTTTTCAATATGCTCACCCCCATTGTAGAGTTTTCACGCCCCCCAAGGGGAGCGTGCCCCACAGTTTGAGAAACGCTGACCTAACCTTAAAATTTGTACCATGAATTTGGGACCATTCTGTATATGCCTCCTTCATGTTTTGAACCCGCACGGCACCTCAGTTAGCTTCAGTTACCATTATCCCATCTGAGTGCCATAGATGTTTTATTATCATATAGAGGAAAAGCTTCCTTTTTAAAACACTTTAAGTGATTTTATGCTTAATGGAAAATGCTTGAGATTGTGCAATGATTCATACAAAAAAGCTATACTTCGAAATAAACTTGAAGGAAATGCAAATATTGGCTCTTTTTATTACTAAAAAAGGTCTGAATACCATTTTGATACTTCAGGTTTGTTGATTATATTGAGCAATCAATTTTAAAATAATATTGATGATTCTAAGATAATACCGAAAACGACTATTTGTGTATACAAATATAAAATTTCCGCACTCTTAAAAATTACAAAAAGTCGTGGTTGGAATTATAAAAATAGCATGTTTGCTTAAATAATTAAAACTTTATTAATATTTATGTTTCTTAACATCTCTTTTTATTTTATGAAATGAATTTTTTTTAAAAGTTATTATTCTTTGATTTTTTTATAAAAATAATGCCTATGCAAATTAAATTATAAAGATAATTGGATAATATTTTATTTGAAACAAATATTATTAGAATTACGGAAAAAACAAAATACACATATTTGCGGTAGACTTTTACTTAATCGTACTGCATTATTTATTTTATATAATACAATGTCTTTTTAGATCCATATTTGTTAGCTTTGCTCTCTTTTGAGCTTAACAATATATGTTATTTTATGGTTACTTCATTCATAGAGGTTGTTTGCGCTTAACCAAATTTTTTTCTAATGCACCATTATTTAATATGATGGAACAACGTAAGGCTTAACATTCAGTCTATATCCAATTAAATAGTGAATAGCTTCATTGCTATAGGCATGTTTCAGGCAATGAATTCAATTTCGTTTATGTAATATATAAATAATTTGATTTCTATAAAATATTGTTAACGCTACATATTCCCAGAATGCACATGATTATTATAGAATTTCGTAGAAGACAAAAACAACTTTAATTATATTTTTGAGAGGTACAAATATATACAGTTATGAATAAATCATTTTAGCAGTAATCTATTTACCATTTTTTATATTAAGTTCTCCGTTTCATACATTCAATTCGTTTTCCTACTGTTTCACTGACAGTAGATAACTAAGTACTTTAGAGAAAGATGGTACCGGGGATGGATATAAGCAATTTACTTAACTACATTGCAGTATCTCGTACTTAAGGATTGAAAAAGTGGATTCTAGAAATAGAATATGAACTAAATGTATTTTATATGAGATTTAAGAAGATAAAACCATTTCGGAACTTTATATAAAATTAAATAATTTACTTGAATTGCAGCGCTTTTTGTATTTTTCGTTCACAATTAACGAAAAATTTCGATTTTGAATTGTACTTTATATAGAATTTAACAAGTGATTTTAATTTTTAGAGTTAAAAAAAATTATTATTATTTTTATTTTCATTGATTATGTTAAACTAACATTGCATAAGACTCTCTGTAACGGTAACTATGCAGAAGACTTCGCAGAAGTGAGGTGGACGTGATAGCCACGTGGTCATGCCGCGATATTAAAACTGGTGTTGCAGCTAAAGTATAAATATAATGAAATATAATTAACATTTTTTTAGAGGGAAAAAACTTACTAATCTACAAATTTCGCTGTGTCATCTCTTACAAAATTGAAAAAAAATATGATGGTTTGATTAAATTACAATTGACGCCACACTACAATAACCTTAAGAAAATTGGGAAGGATGGTATTTGAATGGGGTGCCACTTTATTTATGTCCATGAGCAAAATTGTAAAAATCCTACAAATTGTACATACAAAAAGTTTGTAAATCACATGAGTATTTGGTACACTTTGCTTAAATAAAAATTCATTACGTATTTCATTCAGAACCAAGCAGACGGTCCATGTGTAATCAAAAATGAAAATCCCCACATTAAAAATCCCAACAAATATATTTAACATAAAACAAGATAAATATTATAGATTATCAGACCTTTTAAACTATTCATTATAATCAGTCCATTTAGTTACAAGATCCTTGTAAATTTTGTCATTCAATCTTATCCGTCTTTTGCCTGCCTCACCCTAAAGTAATACTCAAAACAGATACATTTTACAGTCCAATGCAGCGTTTCGCATATTGTGGGGTATGCCCCCCCCCCCCCAAGAGGGGCAAGAGCATATTCAAAAGTCGAAGAAAAAATTATTTAAAAAAAAAATATTAACTTACTGAAGGTAAAAAAAAAAAAAAAATTAAAAAATACATTATCATGGTGAAAAATAAAATTAACCTTTAAAAATTCACCAGTACTGCACAATGTATTTTGTAATTAATTTAAGAATACTAAGTTAAGAACAAGTTTAATAATTACTCCATACATTGACTCCATGGGCTTGGCAGATATAAAACCGTATACAAAAATTATAATTTGTATGGGCTATAAATAATCCCTTAACTGCCGATTAAAAGTTAAGCGATTCGCACCCCAATACCTTCGTTTTCCAAGTAGGCTCGCGTATGTGATGTATGGGGGGGGGGAGAATAAATAAATAAAAGGAAATCATTTGTTATAAGTAAATCATGCGCAAAATACTTTCAAAATAGTTTCTTTCATTGCATTCCAAAGCCTTCGGATTAATTTTCTGTATAGTAGTGCAAAGTAAAGGTCATGCTTTGGATAGCCATATATATACGTTCGGGTCATTTAACACACCAGGTTGAGCAAAACTCAAAAATTCGTCGGTTGAACTCAAGAGGTTAAAGCCGTATTTTAGTTTTAGAGTCAAATTATACTGTTATTGAATTCAATGAATTGTTATTTGCATGAATGGGGAGGGCGCGATGAAAATTATGATTGAATATTCGGTCACAAATATTGAAAGTTTGAGAAGCACTAGTTCAATGATTATTACTGGTGAAGTAGAAAAGTAAATTTTTAATAATTTAAACTTAGCTTTTTTTTTAATAACAAAATATTCAGTAAGATATATGAAGGAATGTAATGAAGAATGTTTCCCCCTGCTTTGTCATGTTAAAAAAAAATAAACAATTTATGCAATCTTTTATAAATTTTTTAAATGTATCTGAAATATAAATATGTCAAACACTTTCAGGAATATTTTGAATTTTTTTTTCTATAAACATAATTATAGTCTTAGCAACAGTTATTATATGAAATGTTCCAAAATAAATATATTCGAATACGTTGTTTTCAGTCTTATATATTCATTAGTATTAGAAACATGGTAAATACAATTTTAACCCGAATGACTTCGCCTTAGGCTAAGTGATATGTTTCCAAAAATTTCCTACGTATCTACGTCAGTCGAATAATCTCATAATACTATATCGTTAAAAAATAAGATTTTATCAGATTCTGCTCATAACTCCCCAGGGGAAATAAAATATACATTGTGTGGGGGAGTTTAATGCGTATATTAGTACTCATATAAAGTTATACAGAAATTATTGAAGTATTATTGTTCATGTCTTTCTTAGAATTTATCATAAGTAATTTAAAAGAATTCCAAGAAATACTTTTTATCGAGAAATTTAAAACCTAAACTAAATTATTAAAATATTCTTTTTTCATAACATGATGCGAAACAAAAATTTCTGTACATTTAATATCTAATTTATGTAGTAAAGAAACCATTATTCCATCATTGAACATTAAGCCTAAGGGTAAACATTTTCAGTTATACCAGGAGTTTTTCTTTTAGCAAGAAAAAAAATTAATAAGGAATAGAAAAAATTAATTAGAAAAAAAAAGGAAAAATTCTGGAAATTCAATATAACTTTAAAATCACTCTTAACTAAAATATGTTATGTGAAACACGAAGATAACAAGAACTAATATTAAGGTTTCTAGACAAATTGATGGCGTTAAAATTTGTAAAACTTTTAAATTGCTAATGCGTTTTAAGTTTACATTGTATTTCACATGACATATAAAATAATGTAAATACAAGAAACAATAATTAATATGTTGCAAATATTACCACAATTTATTCTCAGAAAATTACATAATAGAATTTATATATTCTAATAATATATTTTCGAAAAATGTGACCAGTACTGGTTAAAGCAGACTTGAATGATGCTATATAATATATAAATATATATATATATTTTATGACATAAAAAAGGTTACCAAACAGGCTGGTTAAATTTTACTTAGCAAACTTAAATTTTATAACGTCATAAATTAAATTTTTTAAACCGTCTTTCTTAGGAAAAATCGCTGTAATTTTTAACCTTTCACTTCTCGAGCAGGGTATATCACCGTTTAATTTTTTTTTTCAAATACAATACTTCTTCTAAACTTTTTTTGGGAAAATGGATAGCTTCTCGTGTAGCTGACTTTAAGGTCATATCTTTTGAGGGGTCTTAGTTTGTAGGTAAATTCTAAATGTATATTTTTGGATACCACCTCTTTTTGGTTATGTCATACCCTGCACGTGAATCGCCGTTACAGTTCTGAATGCATGAGCATGCCTTAAATCTTTCTTAGGCTATTGCGCATAGTTGTAGTTTTGGTGACGAAATGTGATATTTAAGTAATTTAATACATACAGTATTTAATAAATATAGTAAACAATATAATTTTCGGATGAAGAAAGTCTCACAATGCGGTAATGATGAGGAAGAATTAAATGATGAAGAGTATAACAGCAAGTATGTTTCCTCCACTGAACTCGATCGAGATTTAGAAGAAGTAGATCGAAATTAAGTTGAAAATAAATTCTTTATATGTAGAGACACAAAACATTTGGGAAGAATGTAATTTTAAAGGAGACGATTGGTACACATCTTATCCACTTTCAGATGAACTTATGAAAAAAAGGAACGAGTCTTAAGTAGTCGCATATGATGTGTAACATCTGACATGTTATCGTGGTAAATACGCAATAGTAACTTAAATCCTGAAAAAAAATGAATCGGGTATGATTGGAAATAATTTTCTATCGAATAAATTATATCTTTATTAATTAGTTAGTTTTTTTAATCACAATTAAAAATATCATATTCACAGGGACAGGAATTAACCTCAAAGTATGAAAAAGATGTACACTAAAATATTCGAATAATTCCATATTACTTTTTCGTATTTTCTTAAGAATAATGAACTTTGTCAAACGCTTAACAGATTATTTAATTATTAATATAGTTAACATATATTAATATAACCTCAGATTTCATACACAACGAGCTCTGAGACTTTAACAATTGAGCGTAAGAATCGCAAGTTTATCCTGGATGAAGTCTAATAATACTTAATGGTATGTGCAAAAGGGATTTAGAGTCAAGAAAACGATACCGAGTTTTTGAATTCGAATCTTTTGAAATGCTAAATTTAACATCATAAAAAAGACTGGCCGCTATATGATTACTAGAGTTGGACCCCCCGTGGTTATATCTTTACAAGATCCAGCTAAAGGACTTAGCTTCTTCTCTGACCCCTAAAGAGAAAACAAAACAAAAACAAAGATCCCACGCCTTTGACCGCTCGGGGGGGGATCCCTCTTGAATGAAGGAGAAAAAACAGTACTTCACTGGGAGGGTACGGAAAAGACGCCGCCAAGCGCGCTGCTTGGTCAAATCAAACAGCGTTCGCTTCCCCGACTTCCTGTTACGCATTTCCGTCCCTTTTCACGAAATCACTCCAACAAATATCCAGCAACCGAGAGTAAAGATGTTACACATAAAAAAAAACTATTGCTGGATAAACAAGAGAATACTAAAAATAAATTTCAAATTTTTTTAATTTAAAAAATAGAAAAGTTTACTCCTACATGAATTAGTTTTAAAACGGTACCATTGCCTTATATACACCCAAGAAAAATTGGAATTGTCTTCTACTCTCAACAGTACATAGTGGTGATAGAATAGATTCATATACAGTACCATCCACTTCGGGTTTGATTGAAATCTGAAATAATATCTGTCTTTATCTAACTCAGGGAGCAATTATCATCATTGAAAAAATAACCACACATTATTCAATTGCTAGAAAATGAAATTTTTAGCCTATTACACTATTTCTTTGTGTTGTTGAGTGTTTCGATGATAAATGCGCAAATTATTTTGTTAGTACTCAGAAACCACCAACTAAACATCAAACCCAACACTGATTTCTGAAGTGTTATGGATTTCAATTTACAGAAGAATATAAAATCCAGTAAGCAATGCTTCTACGATAAAAAAAATTAAGATCCCGTGAAAACATCGCACTTACTCGTGACTAAGACTAATTGATTGTATAAACAATGTACTGAATGCCCTAATAAAAATAGTGAAAAAATAAATTTACGTGTGAAAAGTGTATAAAACATATTGCATATCATACTTTTCTTCCCTTTTCAGCTTTGTATACAAAATTTTATGGTAAAAACAGAATGTAGCACTCTTGGGTGTGAGATACCCTGCGCGAGAACTTAAGTTCGTTTTTTTTCGTGCGAGTGATGCCGTGTTAAATATATAAAAAATGAATGTATGAAACGCTCAGTAATAGTAGATTTGCGTATACATTACTCCTATTCTAATATGTGATTTTATATAATATATATCTACAGTTCTAATACTAAAAATATGATTACAATAGCAAGAGTAGCTTATATTCCACAAATTTTCAGTTTTTACTTTCCTCTATGTCAAGACTGATGGAGGAGCTTCTATCTCTGTTTTGGATATAAGAAAATCAACTTGAATTTTCTTATATATATTTTTGTGAAAACTATAATAGTTATATCGCTTAGATGACGATTAAAAATAAAAAGTAAAATTCCACTATTTTTTTAATTAAAGATCTCGGGCTCTAAAAATTTCTAACTGCTTGATTGTTTTAAAATTAATATCATTAAATTATTTCTTTCCTGCATTTGCTACATTTTTTTTACTTGCAATGTTCCGCAAACACACATTAAAACATATCAGTATTTGAAAAGTAACTATTACTAGATAAAAAAAAAAAATTGTACAGTAGAATTCCTGATAAAAATCCACCGATCGTTTGCAAAAAAGTTGTATACACAAACTTATAGAAATTTTAAATAATCATTTGCATTCTTTTTTTCTTACATAGGTCTTAGAATTTACACAAAAAAAAATCCATTATTTTAAAGAAACAAAATACACAATAGAATGACATAAAATGCATCCATTTGATAACACATCAGTTCAATATTTTTCAGTTATATATTTTTCAAACAAAGGAGATCATGAGATTGAATTTTTTTGAACAAATATGATTTAACACGATGAAATTTATCGTGAAATTTTTAATTACAAAAGAAAAAAATACCTAAAATGAATGCATTTTTAATTACTATTTTGTTCCGTTTACAGTAAAAATCAATGAAAAGCACGTCAAATAAGGTTATTAGTTTTATCAAAAAGAGAACAAAATAAGCAACAATTAATTAAATTACTAGATTAATATGTCTGGCAAATTGTATTTTAAGTTATTTAAATTAAAGAGAAAAGATATTCGTTGGGAAATTAACTAATATGCTGGAATGCTATATATTTTATCGCGCCTGTACTAATATTTCAATATTTAAAACCATCACTCAAAGGAGAAACGCAATGGCATTTTTATTAAATTTTTTCATACATAAAATAAATTTCTTAATAGTGGATAGATATTATTCTACAGATTTAAAGTGTCAAATAATGAAAAACTACCTCGTGCGTAAAATGACGAAATGTGTACCTAAAATTTGTACCATGTAAAAAAGTACGTGAAGGCAAAAAAAAATTATTTTAATTTTCTTGAAGATCGATTCTCGATCCTTAAATACATTGAGAACTTAAACATGTAATAAAATACATATCTGTATGCTTAGGTGGATTCACAGAAAATATTTTATTTAAAAAAATGCAATATGTCTTTATATTTACTCTCAATATTTATTTGTTACATATGATGTTTATCTTAATGCTATGTTATGCATCGTTCTCCTTACAATCTACGCTTTACAGATTTCGAAAAGTCTTTTTGTATTTGAATTGTTTGCAAATTGAATTATTCATGTGTAAAGCTCGACATAAAACTACGTAAATCTTAAAAGATACTTTGTTCAGAATAACTTTTCATGTTTTTGACTTAATATTTTATTCATCATTCTGGCTTTAATGTAGACTAATGTTTTAATAATAATAAATCGATTGAGAGACATTTTATTCCATACAGATATGATTTAATATTTATTTTCTTTTTTCAATTCCAATTTTTTTGAAAAAAAATGTTTACAGAATAATTTTTTTCTTTTTCTTTATTTAAGGCAATATGAATCGTGTAGATATATGTTTAAAGAAAGTATCGTAATTGTGTTACATATATTTGTTTTAGAACTCTCTACGTACTCGTTCAAGGATTGACTTATTATTTATACATTTTTCGAAACCATGCAGAAAGTTTCTCGTCCTATGTCTTTCTAATCCATTAAAAATCTGATTAAAAAATTAATCAAAGTCCGTGCTCAAGAAGACCTCTACAACCGTTTTTCCCACAAGTCTCGGTGGAATGCTATCCTCAATTTGCGTAATGGCCCAAGGTGGAGAGCAGTCGCTGAATTCCGCATAGCCACAGGACACGACTGCCTGCGAAACCATCTGTATAGAATCAAAGTTGTTCCTTCCCCGATATGCACTTTTTGCAGCTCTGGAGAGGCCATAGACTCCGCGCATCTTGTACTCTACTTTGCTCAGTACAAGACGTTTCTCACCGAGCATTACTGGGAGGCTAGAAATATGTTAAACTGATAAGCTCTATTTAAATATTTTAAAGAGTAATTTTAGACTTTCCGCCCAAAATTTGGATATTGGAGACGACTTCATTTTTAACTGGATAATGACGCGAAGCGCACTGCTCTCAATGTGCGCAGCTGGTGTCTCTATAATTGTCCCAAAATCCTGAAAACACCTCCTCACTCAGTTTATTTAGGCCAGTAAAACGTATTTGGGGAGAATTTGATTTTTAAAAAAAGAAAATATGACATATATACACATAATGTGAAGTAAAAAGCAATAATCACAGAAGCATGGAGAAATATCGATGCAGAAATTACAAAAAACTGATTAAATCTATACCAAGACATTTAAAAGTTATTGTGGGCAATTAAAGATATCCTACTGTTAAATTAAGAAAGAAATACAATATTTAAAACTATGTTGGATTTTTGTTAAGTGTACAAAGACTTTTGTGGCGTAATTTTTCAGTAACTGTTTGATTATTAATTTTTAAAAATAATAGCAATTCCATTTAAAAAAAAATTAATTATGTCATTTCGCTAAGAACAAGTTGCATATATCATAAAAAAATTATAATCCCAATACATTAATTTTTATTAGTCGAAACCGTTAAATTTTATAGGAAATTGCAAGTGTGTGTATATATATATGCAATATATTTGCAAGCGAGAAATTTACATTTTAATTAGAGGTGATTAAGGGGTCGATGGCAAAAAATTAAAAAGAGGCTTGATCGCGATCACATTATTTATTCGAGTAGGCTTCTCATTCAAAGTCAAAAATACAAGAGAGGGATTGTTCAAATATCAAGTATTTATATATAGGGAAGAACCGGAAAAAAATGCGTTATAAAAATACAGTCAAGTGTCTAGGTGAAGGGAATAACTAGTCATTAATAGAAATGACATCATTGTTTAGGAAATATTAATCCCTATTACCTTTGTTCCACTTAAAAAAATAATATAAAAAATATTCATAAATACTTAAACTAAACATTTTTTTTTTCAGTAGGAGGATGAATTTAACTACCATGCTACATTGTTCAGCTATCTAAATGCTTGAACAGAACTTGTATAATAATAAAAATACTAAAATAAATTGATATTTTTTCTCATTTTTCTTTCCAAAAAAACAAGCATAAACATTTTTAATTATTTGATTTCAGGTATTTTTTTTAAAAAAAGCCTTTTTTAATACTATAGCAACAATTCTTACAGCCTTTATGAGAAAATCTCAACGAAGTTTCATTTTCCAAAGAATGCAAAAATCAGTTCGGAAGAATTTTAAAGAAAAGCTGTTCTAAAAAAAAAAATACGAAAAATTTCAATTTTGTATCATTTTCAATCTAATCGTCCTTGACCATAATTTTGCAACGTAATAAAACAAGTGGTTTATAGCTTAAGTAAAAATTAAGAAAAAGTGACCATATGACGGACTTATTCGAGTTATTTTTCTACTAATCCTCTTGGGGAAACTTTGGGGCTAGCATTCACTTTAATTCACAGCCTTTCAAGAAGAAATCATGATATTTAAATTAGTTTATTTAAATTAGTTACGTAAGTGTGAATATTGGAATATTTCATTCACAAACATAGCTCGAGTCAAGGAAGTAATTGCTAAGAGATTAAATTATTAGATTGAGGATTTAAGATAGAAAAAATTAGAATCAGTTATCGGTTCATTAGCGTTGTTCTTCTTATCTAGATCACGTAGTCGGTTTACTTAGAGTTATACATTGAGATTAGATAACGCTCTAGATATCACTCCTAGGTTTCCTTTTGTAGTTTCACTTGTGATTGCTTAAGTGTGTTTAAAGATAAATAAACTAATTGTTATTTTGGAAGTTGCTGGTGATGCTTTGTTTCCGCCCACACCTTCAGACAGGCAAGACGGAGAGCGAGGGGTGCCGATTAGGCTGACACCCCGTTAACCGAAAAGATGACTTTTAACTATTTATTTTGATAACTTGAACGACTATTATAAAAACTTTCAAATTCATTATTTTCTACTATTGCAATTTTCGATACTTTTATTCAACCTTAGCTAATCGTAATCCTCTTTGCTCAAGGCCGTAATTTACTCTTTGAAGCGTGTCATTTTCTTTCTTTATCATCTCAGACGATAACCGTTAAGGAGAGAGTTCAATTGAAGCAGTAGATGATGCAAATAAATGTTTCATTTTAGTTCACGTTTCAAAATAAAATGGAAATCAATAATGTATTTTTCACAAGCAATGGAGCATATTAAAATAATAATTTGTTTAAAAAAACAACCTTTTTTTGACATAACATTCCACTAAATAAAATGAAGTCAAATTCAGGGATTATGGAGTATAAAAGCGGACATTGTTTCGATTTATTTTTGTTTTAGACCCTTAACGGAGAGGAAAAGTTACGAAATTCACCCCCCCCCCTTAATACAACCCTTTTTTTCCAAAAGGTGCACGTTGTTACGCGGTTTATTGGGAGAAAAGAAAAGTCGTGATTCTTTTTTCCCCCGCCTAAAAATTGTCAAAAAAAAATAAATAAATAAATAAATAAATTAAATTAAAAATTAATTTTTAGATTTAAAATATAATAAAAAGTAAATTATAACTTTTTTCATTTGTTTTGTAATTTATCCTAAGACATGGTTGAACAAATAAACCAGTATCACATTCAGTACATTCATACAAAAAATTAAAAAGCTCCTATTACACACTGTAAGTGGAAAGGACATTAAATCATTTCCGCTTATCAAACTTTCAATAACTGCGACCCAATTTTCAATCATAATTTTCCTCGCTCCCCCATACAATGATAATGCATTGTACAGAATAAAAATGTACTTTGATGCTAAAGAAACAATACAACATTAATTATAAATCATACAATCCATCAAAATATAAGTATTACATGTTGTACATGACAAGCCCATGAGAGGTACTAGTAATTATTAAACTTGTTTTTAATTTAATATTGATAAATTAATCACCAAACACATCGTGAAGTACTAATACATTTATAACTATACTCTATCAGTGTAAATGTACAATTAATTTTTATTATGTCAGTATGAATTTTGTTTTACTTCCTCTCAGTAAATTAATACTTGTTTGAAATATCCTACTGTCGACTTTTCAATACGCTCGCCCTCCCCCTTAGAGTGATATCACGCCCCCCTAGTGGGCGTGCCCCACAGTTTGAGAAACGCTGCAGTGAATGAAGAGTAGAAAAGAGCACACTCAAACGAAAAAACGAGAAAAATTGCTCAGGTATGAGTATTATCGTTCATGGAATATACCCTTTGAAATTCCTCCCTACCTCTTCTCGGAAATAAGTAAATCCCTTAGAAACACTGTCAATGTCATGTTGATGTGTTCCAAAGTCGTGGGACTAGTTCTAAACAGAGCAGCACAATACAATAAGTCCTCCTTTGGAAGGACGATTATATACATCCCGACACTAAAGGCACCAGCTCAGAAGGACGTGTATAGACACCCGCGACACCCGTGGCTAAGAATAAAATGGATAAGGAAATTGTATATGATTGACATGTTTTATAAATTTTTTCAACTTAAATGAACAAAGACTCTAAGAATTTAAAAGTATTTATACAATAATAAGATATAGGCAATTATATACGCCCGACATATGGTAAATAAAATCATAATTTATAAGGGATTAATAATTATAAATATCTAAGTTTTGCATTTTTTCTAAGAAATTTTTTACAATCAGTTATCACTATTGAAGGGTATTTTAAAAACTCGATTATATTTTAGGCAGTTATTAGGATTTTCATTGAGCTACTACGCAATACCTAAATATAATGATTTTTGAATAATATATGCATTATTTTTGACTTACACATAAAAAGAGAGTGCAGCGGTTTCTTTATATATATATATATAAGTAGAATTCAGTCATATTGTACTACTGATGAAAGAGTGCGAAATTGAAAAGACTGAAATATCATCTCAAATGTTATTTTATGTCCTTGGACAATGAGCTGCTTGAGCAGATGTTATGGTCAGATGGTCAGTCTGACGCCCAGCGTTTGATTCCCAAGCAAGCTTGGTACTCATTTATCGATCAATTGAAAGGATAAAAGGCTAAGTTGACCTTGTTTCAATGCACTGCAAGAAAGGACAATAATTGGTATGGTATATAACTTCTAACATAATTGCAAGGGGTTATTTAATTTTTTTAAGAGAGGTGTTAACTCTTAGTCACACGTTACATATCGAGTCTGTAATCCATTTCCGCCCAAACGCTTGTTAAGATATCTGAATCAAGTTCAGTGGTAGCAGTTTTGATACGGTGTTTCACATCCGCTAGATCAAGAGGAATGGAAAGGATCAACAATTTGTCCCTTAGGTACTCCCCCCACCCCAGGTAGAAATCACAGGGTGTTGAGTCAATGATTTCTAAATGACCATCGAGCAAGAGGCATATTGTAGTCTACGGCTCAACGAATCCATCGCTGAGGGAGATGTTGCTCGAAGCAATGTCGTACTTTGGCCGACCAGTGTCGTAGTGCACTATACAATTGGAGAATGAAATTGTCAACATCATCTGGCAACAGTGGCACCAACAACAGAGTTAACTTAACCAAAAAAGGGGTTACAGTGACAGTTTGCTTAATTCAAAAACACAAAATGCCTTTCCAACTGCAGACGCCGCCGTTTCGACATTCTAGTCACATGCCATGCCCCCTATTGCCTACTTCACTTTCGACAGGGGCGAGACAGAAACTGCAAGACTACATCTACCTCAAGGTTTTGCTAAGGTGGTGATATCTTTGACTGTTGCTGTTTTATAGCATCTGGAGAGTGTACCCTTCCATATGAATCACGGTGTATTTATTAAATGTGAATTTTTTTTACTAAGACCTTAAAACTTTTGTAACATTCTCCAGAAAAATTCATCAAATTTTTTTTTTCTAGAAGCTTTACTGAAATAAGTATATTATTTTATCTCTAATTGTTTTGAAGTTTTTCAAAAACATTGCTAAATTTCTTTTATAATTGTCATTTTTGTAAATTTTGCATAATTAATTCTAAATATTGTTGGTTAAGTCTTAATATGCATTGGTACTGATGCTTTTAATGTATTTATAATATTTTAGTATGCTATTCTAAAAAATTTTTCTCTGAACGTGTTAGGATACCTAAAATTCCTCAAGTAACCTGTGTCATATAAAATCCATAAAAAACAATTTTAAAATTTCATCAGTTATTCAGTGCTTTCATTCTTTTAACTGTTACAATTTTAAATCAGAAAATAAACAACGCGTTTTATTATTCTCATAAATGTGTCGTTTGTGACGATGTTTCCTCTCTTTTCTGTACATAGGGATAGAAGAAAGATATTTTCCACATTCGCGTTCTCGTTAGAGTTTGACTACATTCTTTTTAAAATTTGTGTCAAAAAGAATATAACCAATATACAGAGGCTGTCTTCAACAATAGCACTACGATTTATAGAGAAATATATATAACTGGATGATATTTCACATTTAAATCCCTTAAGACAAAGGTTCTGAACGATTTAAAAAACGAGATCACGCTTATGTTGAAATCTTTAATGGTGTCACCATACCGATTTCAATTTTTTTCTAAGTATATTTGAACTTTAATGTAGTAACATTTTTGTTGAATGGAATAAAACATTTTGGGTATTCTTTTTTGAAGGCCTCATTCCATATTTTAAGAAGAACATACATTAAAATTTTAATATGATTTGTTTTAAAAGATAAAATACACGATTCAAGCTGGTTGCAATATTTACAAAAAAATCGTTTAAATTGACATTTATTTCAAAAGATTCGCATAATACTTAGAAAATAGCTTATTTTAGCTTATTTAAAATTTCTATTCATATTTAAATATGTTTGTGTTTAATTTTGCTCAACAGCAGTATCATAAGAAAATGATTACTACTTTTTAATTCTGTTTCTAATTAAAAACTCTGAAGGAATTTTAAGAAATACACATACATCAAATCGATATTAAGTGTGTATATTATTGATTTTCAAATAATTTATAAATAAAGAAATTTTTAATGTGACATGTTTTTTTTTCAAATTTCTATGCATTGTCATCGACTCCTCAGCTATAGTCCAAATTTCTACCTCATCGGGGAGTCAAATAAAATCAATTACAAATTTCTACTCGGGCAGACATTCAAGAAAGCTAGTTAATAAAATTCTGATAATATTAAGTGCCAATCGTATTATCAACCTTTTAAACGTATTGCTATAATGTTAATCGTATCATAACTTCTAAATGTAATGTTTTACAAAAATAAAAAATATTTAGCAGTTAGAACATAATTTTTTTCATTATTAATATTTTCTCACTCACTCAGTCATTCGCATCTGAGCTATGGTTCAAATTTCAAGTCTCTAGCTCATTGGGAAGTCATACTAAAATTGATTACAAAATTCCACCCGAACAGATATTAAAGAAAGCGAGTTAATGAAACCACGGTAAAAAGAAGAAAACCTGCATTTGTTATTATTTACGTAATAAGTGTATTTTTGAGGGAGTAAACAATTTCATGGTTCCAAGCAAAAGTTCACGGGATTTTCTTTCGAATTTGAACCTAATTTATCTAAATTATATATATATATATATATGTTCTGTATTTAAAATGAAAGGCATCACCCCCTCCCTCAACTACACCGAAAATGCTTGTAATATGTTTTCTTGTTTGTTTTATTTACATCCAAAATTAAATCTCACGAAAAAATGTGAAATGAAACAAACTTCTATCTTAATTAAAATTTTTTATCGTTGAAAATATTGAAGTACTCTATCAAAATTGATTCTCTAAGGATAAAACATAAATTAGTATTAACAGCTTCTTGTAAAACATTATCTTTATTTTTTTTAATTAAATTCTTCTTTGCTAGAAAGGTGTCAAGTTAACAGATCAAAATAGCTGTTAAGCTTGGTAAAAAAGGGATTAACTTAGCTTACCAGTATGACATTCCTTCCCGCAAATATAATCCTTAATTAGGATTCTGGCTTATAAGAACTGTTCCTTTTTTTGCACATTTCGCGAAAGATTTCCTAAAATAATAACGTTATATTTTCATCCAATATGATGAAACTAACAACAAAATTTTAAAGCTGTAGTTATTTATAGCTAAGAATTAATTAATGTACTTAAATGTTGTTTATAAGTATTTCAGCATATTTGCCACGAAATGTAATTATTGATATAAGGATGAGTAACTTTTGTTAAAATAATAATTAAGACTGAAAAAATTAATACTATCAAAATCAATTTAATAATTATTGTTATTATAAAACTGTTTTGCCAAGGAGTGCTGCAAAGTCCTTACTGATGGAAATGTCTATTTTAATTGCTATACTCATTTATCAATTCAAACATAGCTTTTCACAAAACAAATGTAAAAATTAGAATATAAACATTTTTTTAAAAAATTTGTATGTTCTGATAACAATAATTGATTGAACTCTCTTATTATGATGGTATACTTACATATGTTTCTACTTTAACTGGAAATAAGAAATAGAAAGCAAAATCTGTCCAAATATTCTACTTATACCAGCGTTTTTCAAACTGTGGGGTGCGACCCCCTGGGGGCGTGATAACTCTGCAAGGGGGCTCGAGCATATTGAAAATTTGAAAACAAAAGATTTATTTTAAAGAAAGTTATTAATATACTGAAAGTATAGAAACAAAATACATTTGGACATAATAAAAAATAAAATACACATTTACACTGATATAATACACTTATAAAATTGTATCAGTAGTGCACAATGTATTTTATTTAATTTAACATTACTAAGTTAAAGACAAGTTTAATAGTTATCAATGGGCTTGTTATATATAAAATTATATAAAAATTAACACGTGATAATTTGTACAGTTTATAATTAATCCAATAACTGTCAATTAAAAGTTAAGCGATTCACTTCCCAATGCCACCTTTTATGTAAGCGATGTATTGTGCGGAAGGGGAAGAAAAGGAATTAAAAATCAAATCCTATGAAGTAAAGAAATACTTTGCAAACACTGCCAAGTTCTTTTTATTGCATTCAAAAGCTTTCAGAATAATTTTATGGATAGCAGTGCATGGAAAAATCGTACTTCGGAAAGACGTATATATACGTTCAGGGCAATTAACGTTTTGATTGAGCGAGACGTCTATATACGCCAGTTGGCCCTCAGGTTAAAGTCGTATTGAAGCTTTAGCGTCAATGTATAGTATTATTAAATTCAATACATTGTTATTGTATTGGGGGGGGGCCGCAATGGAAATTATGATTGAATATTGGGTCGCAAACATTGAAAGTTTGAGAAGCGCTGACTTATACTATTGATCAATCTTTTTCATTTCAGTTAAAAATGATAAAAAGGCAACGCGCGTATATAGATAGACTCACATAATATACTACCATATTTCAAATTAGCCAGTTTGAGTGTAACATTAGGTTTTCATTCCTTAAGTATTTATTTTCGTACATTTATTTAGTTGGTACTAATTTCGCTATAAATCATACAAAATCATTTACAGCGTAATTAAGTTAATAAAGATTCATACAAATAATTATTATTTATAAGTTAAACAGATATCACATAGATTATAATTATCTTATTAAATTCTCTTAAATCATTCATTTGTAATAAAATTGTTGCTATTTTGAATTAATTTTCGCAACAATGTTTCTTATTTACTTTATTTAATCATAGAAATCTTCGCTAATTAAAGTGTTTACATAAACTCCTGATTTTATTACAGCTCATTAATTTTAATCTTCATATTTTCTACTGTGTTAAATAATGATTCATTAAAATAATATATAATATATTTTTTTCCCTCAAAGTATAATATAATGATAATTACATCAAGAAATATATTGTTGAATAAATATTTTCATTTACTTAACAGATTTTATTTTTTGAGAGAATTTTAAATTTCCGTCTATTTAAGTATTATTAAGATTAGGCACACACACATATATTATATACTTTAATATAAGTTATAAAAAAACTGGATAAAAGCAATTGGTTTTGATTTAATTGTTAGAATTGTCTTGTATTACAATGCCACAATGAGTATAATTTTGTAGCTCAATATGTTTAGAAGGACGTGGAATTCATTGAAAAAAAAGCTGAAAATAAGAATTTTAAGAAGATGGCAGTAGAGAGAGAAGGAATTCACTATAATGGGATAAAATAAATGAAACAAAATGGGAGATTTTTATTATGCATTTCTATACTTCCCAGTCCAATGTGGCCTTGCTAGCCTAGTGGTCAAGGTAACGGACTATTGGCTGACGTCATAAGTTCGAACCTAGTTCCACTAAAGACCCACCGTGTAGCGAAGCAACCCACGTTAAATACGTCGAGAGCTCAAACGTCCTTCCGTTGCTGTAGTGTGGTAGTTAGGAGAGGGGGTGCCAGCTAAGGTGCTATCTTCGTCACTTGACCATGGTTCAAAATTACAAGGTCCGTCTTCAAAAGCCCTCGTGTGGCTGAACAGTGCGACGTTAATATTCACTCACTCACTCCATATCGGTTATCTTCTTAACTTTAGAACATACCTCTGCTTGCGTAATGAGCAATGCGTAACCAGACGTACATGCTCAATTAGTCTCGAACTCGTGGCTAGTGTGTCAGTCCGAGCCCTATGGTCACTGAAAACCCGCAGAGTAGAGGAACTGATGCATATTAAATGGACCAAGGCTTTAGTCCAGTGCTTTTCGAACTTTAAATGTTTGCGACCCAATATTAAATCATAATTTTCATCGCTCCCCCCTTCCTAACAATAACAATGTATTGAATTCAATACTACTATACTTTGACGTTAAGGCTACAATACCGCTTTTAATTCTTAAGTGCTCTAGGCGTATATGAACGTCTCGTTCACTCAAAGCATTCATTGCCTTGGAAGTATATATACGTCTTTCCGAAATACGACCTTTTCTGTGGACAGCTATCCGTAAAATTATTTCGAAGGCTTTGGAATGCAATAAAAGGACCCTGACAGTGTTTGCGAAGGATTTGCTTATCCCCCCCCCTTTCTAATGCATCACATACGCGTGCCTACATGGAAAATGGTGGCATTGGGGAGCAAATCGCATAGCTTTTTATCTGCAGTTAAGGGATTAATTATAAAATTATCAAGATAAGGGTTAATTTTTTTGTATATAACTTAAAATATGACAAGCCCTTGCGGTCACTGGTACTTATAAACATGTTCTAATCATATTGTTAAATTAATTATGAATTACATTGCGTGCAGTACTGATGTATTTATAAGTTTATTATATCAGATTGAATGTGAATTGTATTTTTTCTTATGTAAAAATGTATTATGTTTGTTAACTTTCAATAAATTAATAATTTTTTAAAAGAATATTTTGTGTATGACTTTTCAATGTGCTCGTCCCCACCTCGTAGAGTTATCACGCACCCTTAAGGGGGTGCGCTCCACAGTTTGAGAAACGCTGCTTTAGTCCTCTAGTTGGCGTGTGCCGTAGTTTAAGGGGATGTGCCATTGCTGGTGTTAACCTTCAACTTGACCACGGTTCAAAATTGAGCAATCTTTTGCCAACAACCCGTTGTAATGCGTTGTACTTTGTAATGTATTGTTAATAAACATTCATTAACACACAAACAAAGGGAATTGGTTTCTTTAACACGATTAAATAGAACAATTTTCCCTTAACGAACTACCTAATCTGAATCTAGCCTTCTTAGTTTTCTGTTAATGTGACCTAACGATGCAATTTTTGTGAGCTTGGATCGACTTTTACCAGCATTAAAACTCTCAGTCTACTGGCTCAAAAAAGTTTTAAAAAAAAGTGCTGTTTCTTATCTTACGTTTTAACGAAATATTCACAAAGGAAACAAATGTATTTTGTTGTGAAAGATAATTGGATTGATTCTCTATAATGGTTGTAATCAAATAATTTACTCACTGATTTTTGAGTTTAAAAATCGGAATAAAGAGAAATTAAATTTTTCAGAGAGAAATAAAAAAAATGTATACAGAGAGTTAAAATTAACATCCAAGCTTAAGTTATTTAGTAGCAGAAATTTTGTTTCCAAAACGAAAAAAAGTAACACACATCTAGTAAAAATTAACTGCAACTGATTCTTTAACAGTAGTCACGTGGCAGAAAAAAGTTGTTTTTCTTTTTTCACAGTCAGAAATTTCCACTCGAAAAATATTTTTTGCAAAGTAAATTAAAAATTAAACTTACCAGTTACGCCATACCCAACTACAAAATTAATTACTCTCTTTATCTCGAAGCTGTCAGATATGTTTTTTTTTCGTTTGTTAAATCATGTAACGTGAATAAAAGGTTTATTCTTTTACAGTTATTAATTCCACAGAAGCGAAAAATGGAACATTTATACTGTATACAAAGTTTACAGCATGTTGCTCATTGAACTAAATGTTTAGAAACTAAGTTATTTGTTAAATTGTAAAAAAAAGTACTTTTTGAAAACGAATATCTTTTTTTAAGCTATGAGGAATAAGATTCCGAATTATCATTTTTGCGTAATGAAAATATACAATCCTTTTTATAACTTGAGTATTTTATTTTTTTTCCAGAAAAAATGTAAATCTTTCTGTTTATCTAGCATTTCATTGCGCAAGGAATAAACAAAAGAGTTTTTGTATTTAATAAAAGCCTAACTAGTTATATAATTAATAAAATTTCTTTAATGTTTCAGTACAAGTTTTGTAAGTGTAATGTGAAAGTAAAAATTTTTCTCCAACATGAAAGAATTTTTGTGTTGTAGTGTCAAAAAAATATAAAAATACGAATAAACAATGTGATAAGTAATGCTAGAAATATATTTATACAAGTAATATATAATGCAATGCATTCAGCTTATAATGAATTTAGCGTACTATTTTGCAGAAAATGAAGCATATACCTGAAAATGATCACTTTGAGAAGCATCTTACGCAATTTTTTTTTATATCAAGTATGAATTTCAATCAGTTATTCAAGCCAGAGTGAATGATAATTCTGACCATACAGCTTTCGCATAGATTTTCTGATTGAGTATAAAAATAGATGACATATTTTCTTGTAATAATTAATGCAGAAGCTTTGAGGTTTAACACGTAAAGTAACGTAGACATTGATGAGGAATTTATAACCATACGGATGTTTTTAAAAGTGGTGGTGTCATTAAGTTGACGAAACCTGGTTTGTTACACCGATGTGGCAGACAATTCTTCATTTTCTTTATTACGCATATACAGTTATGCAAAAAGTGTTGCAGTATTGAACACTTTAAAGAACCTGCAGAAGAAGGATTAAGAAAACAATTGAGCTCAAATTCGAAGTAAGATCGGCGATGGTTTGACAAACATCAACTACATTAAAGACAGAACATTGCCATTCTCTGCATATACATTTCCTTTTTCTTAACGTAGGATAAACCGCCTGCATTCCACTGAAGAACATGTAGAGAAAAGCACTGAAGGCGACACATGCCGACGAAGTAGATCACTTAGCCTTTATAATTTACGTTTCCGGAGTGCACCAACGAGGAGGTGGATCTGAATTGCACTCCCTTCTATTTATTGATCTGAAATCTTCATATGACTTAGTTTGGAGAGAACATCTTCTTCTAAAACTTTCAAATAATGGTGTCCATTCAAACTTCTTTAGATGATTTAAGAGTTTCCTCAGCCAACGAATCTGTAGAGCTCGATACGAAGGTTGCTATTCAAAATACAAGATTCTAAGGACTGGTCTACCACAGGGAGCTGTTTCCAGCTGCCTCCTTTTTAATCTGTGTATAAATAACCTAATTGCTGAGTTGAAGAGACTTGTTGGAGTTATATGTCTACTATATTCAAACGAACTAGTGTTGTGGACAGAAAGGCCTAAATATTATGCTTAGGAGAAATCTGAGGCAATCTTGAATAAAACTTTGGATATCCTTGATAACTGGTGACAAGATAATAACATGAAAGTAAATCTGGATAAAACAGTCTACCAGACTTTCTCTCTCACCCATCAGCCATTGCAACTGAACCTCTCATACCAAGGAATGAATGTTCTCCAAACAAATTGCTTCTTTTGGGCATTAATTTTGATTGAAAATTAACATGGAGACAACACATTGAAATGACCGTGGAACGCATGACTAAGAAGTTAAGTCTTTTGAAAAGAACTGCTGTCTCGAAATGAGGTTGTTCTAAAACAATTCTAGAATTAACATATAGATCTTACATTCTGCCACTCATTACCTACTGCTGCGAATCTTTGGTTGCGGCATCTAAACAAGTAATTGATCTCCTAGAAGTATTCCATAAACGAGCATTACGGCTAATTACAGGAGCTGTGAAATCAACACCAATCGATGTTCTGTTGTTATCAGCCCATTAAATGCCTATTAAAACTATTGTAGAAGAACGGGCTTTATTATCTAGGAGAAAGTTACTAGAATCTCAGAATGATCCCTTTGGAAGGATTCTTTATCCTATACCAACAGAAATCTCAAATCACAGAGAGGTTTCCTTCAGAAAGTCATGACTCTTAAAGAGCTTCATAGTTTTTATTTCGAACCAGAAGATCTAATAAAATCTTCCTGCCAGACTAAAAGGTATGACTTTGCACTTTCAACAGAGCTGCTCTATGAGGTCCACAAGCAAGAAACAGATAGTCAAATCCTAAGGATCCTTTCTATGGAGACTTTGGATTCCTTATACCCTGAAGATGAATGGCTATACGCTTACACGGATGATTCCAAGTTGATAGATTACAGTAATGCAGGTGCTAGAGTTAGCTGCAACCTATTCTCCTTCTATACACCAATAGGAATTCACAGCACTGCTTTTGATGCCGAAATTTCAGCTATACATATTGCTCTATCTCAACTTCTTTGTAACACTGATCGTGTTTCAAAAGTAGTTATTTTGTGTGATTCAAGGGCGGCGCTCCAAGTAGTATCTTCTATCGAGGCACCTTTGTCAAAGGATATTTTCAAATGTCAACTGTTAATTGGCGATTTACTTCAATGTCATGTAGACACTGCCATGCAATGAATTCCGGTGCATCGTGGCATTTTGATGGGAATGAAAATATCGATTGCTTGGCGAAGAAGGGGACAAAAATTTTACAAACTTTAACACTACAGTTCATTTTATAGTGCCAAAATAATTATAAAGAAATACTACAGAGAGCACGTCTGGTCTAATGTCAACCAAAAGAATAAACAAACGGTGTGGTTTAGCAAACTCCTTCATATTCCAAAATGGCCACGAGATAGAGCTGTAGCCGATTTTCGAATCGCCACTGGCCACGACTGCCTACCCAAGCATCTAAACATGATTGGCATTGCCCAGGGCCCACTTTGTAAACTGTGCTACTCCGATGAAGAAATGGACGCCATTCATTTGGCACGCCGCCGTGCACTAAGCTCTGGATCCATGGGGAGCAGATATTGGGAGGCCAGGCACACTGTGAACTTGTGTTTCTTTTCTTATTTTTTCTTTCATTATTTTTTGTGTTTTCATTTGTTCTTTTTTTCAATATTCTTAGCTTCTTATTTTGTTTGCATTTGTCTTGTAATCCACCATTGGAAATAAAAAAAAATCACTTCCTTTTTCATACCCCTTGTGGGAGCTTCTGGAATCTTCAGGGGTTTGGTTGTGGGTAGCGTTACACTCACAGTTGTCCACATAAGTCTTCTGATTTAAACTCTTCCATATCAAAAAGTTAGTTTAAAATTATTTACAGAAAACATACATCACGCAACGTTCAACGAGAAATCTTATTTCAAGATTTAAGTAAATATTTGATGAGTATGTGTTGAGGAACATGCACCAGAGGTTGAAATCAGTCTTTGCTTAGCAGAATTATCCAACCATTATTAATGGTTCGATGGTGCGAAACGGTATATTTTGATACAGCCTGTCACATTTAGTCTATTTGCATACAACTTTAACAATTCATCAATAAATTAATTCATTCCTTGATTCGAATAAAGGTATGTTATTATGCGACAAATTATCAGCAAGTGAAAAACCCTAGCCAAATCTTCTAGGGTTAAAATATCTCAGGTTCACCTTTCTGCTTCTGATAATCTTCTTAGCTAGGAAAATCTTCGGATCGTTCTCTAACCCAATAGTTAAACCTGATATAAACCAGGCATCACAAACTATGAGAGTTATCTAATAACAATCGACGAAAAAATGGAAAAGAGTACCGCAAGATGAGATTACGTTGATGCACACAAGTATACCTCACCACCAGGATGTTTCTATAATTACTGATTTCATCAATCAATATACAATCAATACCCATTGATATATAGCCCAAGATATAGAATTTTAATACACAATTATATTTCTTTGAAATTTAGGCATAATTAATTATAATAAGAACTCGTGCTCTATGTTAGTGGTTTTATTAAAACATTCTTTTTTAAAACATTTACATTCCTGCATATGTTTTGAGATTAAGTTCTAAAGGAAATTAATGATCAAAATACTTATTTGATGTTACATTTTAATATATATATAGGGTTGCGTTTTGTCATACATACATATACACTGGTGTCCAAGAGTTAAGTATAATTGATAATTATGTGAATAACAAAGGAACTGTAAATCAGAATGGCGAGAAACGTGATATGCGAGTGTAAATAGGTTATAAAAAAAGGAAGCAAATCAAAAGAATGATAATAATTAATTTTATTATCCAAAGTAGCAGTTTGAAAGAAAACTGAACAAAGCAAGGATTCACACTTTAAAGAAAAAATGAAAGAAAACATTAAATAAAATACTGATGCTGAAGTTTAATAAGGCGTGTGGTCACCTACGACAGCCAGGCACACTGCACAGTGATTTACCCTACTTGCTATGAGAGGATGAATGAGTTGTGGGCTCAAATGGCTCCAAGATCTTTGGAGAGCTCTCTTTAGTTCTGTAACGGAGCTTGGTGGGTGCGAAAGGGCTGCAATTTGTCTCCCGAGCATATCCCATACATGCTCGATAGGATTTAAATCAGGGGAGTTCACAGGCCACGACATGCGCTGAATGTTTTCCGTTTCAAGGAAGTCATCAATCAGCACCGCTCGGTGAAATGGCGCATTATCATCCATGAATATGAAGTCAGGACCGACAGCAACTCGAAACAAGAGAACATACGGCTCAAGAACTTCGTCTCTGTATCTTTGAGCAATCACAGACCTCGTGTCAAAGAAATGGAGGTCTGCGCAGCCGTCCATGATGATGCCTGCCCATACCATTACTCCCCTTGGTGGAAAATGATGTCATTCCGATATGTTTCTTGGTTCAAAACATGTTCCACGTTTTCTCCATATCGTTACCCGCCGAAAATCACTACTCAGACTAAACCGGGACTCGTCACTGAACATCACATTGGCCGGCTCTCCCACACTCCAATGTTGATGTTTCAAACTCCAGTTCAAACGAACGCGTTTATGCGCAGACGTGAGGGAAATGCAAACTGTTGGTCTTCTGGCATACATGCTAGCATGATTAAGTCTCCTGTAAGCAGTTTGTCTCAAAATTCGTATTCCTTTGGCGACTGTAAGTGCAGAGCCCAGTGATCCGGCAGTACTGCCCCTCTGACGTCGCGCACTTATTAACTCATATCATTCTTGGTGAGGGTTTATGACTCTTGGTCGATCTGATACTGGTTGTCGGGCAATATCTTCCGTTCTTTGAAACCTCTGCCCCAGTCTTGAGATCACAGACTGGTCCACGTTCAGAATTCGAGGCACTTTGGTTTGTGATCGTGAGGATTCCAGCATTCCAACGATTCTTCCTTTCGTAAACATGCCCAATTGGCGTCTTTCTGCCATATTTACCTTCTTTGTTGGTTAACAATGTTCCTTCACACAGCAGTTGCACGAAACATGTCTGAACTGCCTATGCTGTGTGAATCGGTTTCTTTGCGTTCCTACATGCGCCGGTGTTTCGCGCAGGACGTAGGCGACTGAAAAGTTTTGCATAAACCCAATCTTTTTCTTCACCCAAATAATATCCGCAAGAAATTTGGAATAATTTTACGAATATTTACTCCATGTTTTTCTCATTTTACGATTTATGATTAACTATTGGACACCACTGTATATATATATGCCATGCACCAGTCCCCATTTAGGTGTTGGAAAATTAATATTAGTGATGATATTTAAGTTTTTCTTGATTTTCTTTTAAATTCTGCCTACACGTTTTTCTTTACTTTGAATCCACTTTTTTTTTACATGTACCAAAGTATCAAAAATCTGAAACAAAAACTTTGGTGGTATTTCCTTTTTATGATAATAAGTTAGTACATCTATTTATCTATGTTAAATAAGTAAATATATTTTTCATAAAATATAGCATTTTCTTTTTCAATTCCTTCTGTTCCCTTCAATTCCCTATATATCTATATATATAAAGGAGAAAAGCGACTCACTCACTGACTGACTGACTGACTGACTGACTAATCACGAAATCTCTGGAACTATTCAACCTACAGACTTGAAATTTGGTAGACGTGTTCCTTTGATAGAGTAGACATCAGCTAAGAAAGGATTTTCCGAAATTCGAAACGCAAGGGGCGTTACGGGGGGTTAAGGGCTTTAATAATAATTGTTTCCATGTTTACACTACTTGATGTACAATCTTGAAATTGGGTAAGCGGATTCCTTTCAGAGAGTAGAGATCCGCTACAAAATGAGTTTGGTGAAAATCGACCCCCAAGTGGCGTTGCAGGGGCTTAGGGGTCGTTATAGATAATTATTTCCATTTTTAAACTATTTGACGCACTGTCTTTAAATTTGATATATAGATTCCTTTCGTAGAATAATGATCAGTTACAAAACGGGTTTTGTGAAAACAGACTTCTAAGTGGCGTTGCGGGGGATTAAGGGGCGTAATAGATAAATATATCCGTTTTTAAACTACTTCACCTACCTGCTTGAAAATTGGTAGGTAAGTTTCTTTCCTGGAGTAAATATCCGCTACAAAATGGGTTTTGGAAAATTGACCCCCAAGGGGTGTTGCGGGGGCGGGGGGCTTAAGGGGCGTTATAAATTCCAATTTTTAAGTTATTAGACGTACAGTCTTGAAACTTGGTAAGCAGATTCCTCTCATAGGGTAGAGATACGCTAAAATGGGTTTCGTGAAAATTGCCCCCAAGTGGCGTTGAGGGGACTTAAGGGGCGTTATAGATAATTATTTACATTTTTAAACTATTAGACGCACAGTCTTTATATTTGATAAAGAGATTTCTTTCATAGAGTAGAGATCAGCTATAAGAAGGTTTTGTGAAAACATACCTCTAAGTGGCGTTGCAGGGGAATAAGTGGCGTAAGAGATCAATATTTTCGTTTTTAAACTATTTGACCTACCTGCTTGAAAATTGGTAGGAATGTTTCTTTCATGGAGTAAATATCCGCTACAAAACGGGTTTGGAGAAAATTGACCCCCAAGGGGTGTTGCGGGGGTTAAGGGCAGATATAAATAATTATTTCTTTTTTTAAAATATTAGACTTATAGTCTTGAAATTTGGTTAGCAGATTCCTCTCATAGGATAGAAATACACTGCAAAATGTGTTTTGTGAAAATCGACCCCTAGGTGGTGTTGCGGGGTATTAAGGGGCGTTATTGATAATTTTTTTGCATTTTTAATTAATTGGACGCACAGTCTTCAAATTTTGCTAAGCAGAGTCCTTTCATAGAGTGCAATTCCTCTAAAAATGGGTTTTGTGAAAACAGACCCAGAAGTGGCGTTGCGGTGGCTGAAGTGGCGTTATAGACAATTACCCCCATTTTTAAACTGTTAGACGTACAGTCTTGAAATTTGATAAGCAGATTCCTTTCGGTAAGTAGAGAACTGCTACAAAATGGGTTTCGCGAATATCAACTACCAAGTTTAATTTCGGAGATTAAGAGGCGTAATCGATCAATATTTCCATTTTTAAACTACTTGATCATCCTGCTTGAAAATTGATAGGCATGTTCTTTTCATGAAATAGAGTTCCTCTAACAAAGAGTAAAATGAAAATTGACCCCCAAAGATGTTTGAAGGGTTCAGGAGGAGTTACAGAAAAAAATTCCTGTTTTTAATTGTTAGACCCGTATACTTGAAATTTGTTAAGCATGTTTCTTTTGTTGCATAGGGATCCACTAAGAATAAATTTTAAGCAAATCAAGTTCTGGGGGTTGCAGGGGTTACTGGGACGTATTGACAAAAAAAATTACTTTTTTCGAGCTACAAGGCCTATAATAATGAAATTTGGTTTGCATTTTTCTTTTGTTGAATTGAAATCCGCTAAGAGCGGTTTTTTTTGGAAACGGCTCTCAACAGGATTACGGGGATATTTATAGTAAAACTTTTGCTTTTTTCTGTTAGATTTAGACTTGAAATTTGGCTTGCATGTTCAATTTACGGAGTAGAGATCCACCGAAAATTGGTTTTGCGGGAATCCACTTGGTTTTTGAGTTACGAAAGAGCAAACATCATTCTATGCTTCAATTTTAGAGATTTTTAGAAAATACAAATTAGATGAGTTCTGCCCTTTTTTTTTTATCAACAGGTGACAGTTACAGGTATAAGTATATTTTTCAATTCAGTCGAATTCTTAATGCTAGGACTTAGATATCAATAATTTATACATATATATAAGCAGTAAAAATTTATAAAACATCATGAAATACCCAGCGAAGCGGGCGGGTAACAGCTAGTATATATATATATATATATATATATATATATAATATATATATATATATATATATATATATATATATATATATATACACTGGTATCCAAAAGTTAAGCATTAATCTTAAAATGCGAAAAACATGGAGTAAATATTCGTAAAATGTTTCCAAATTTCTTGCGGATATTAATTGGGTGAAGAAGAAATATTGGATTTATGTAAAATGTTTCAGTCCACTACATCCTGCGCGAAGCACCGGCTCATGTCGGAACGCGGAGAAACCGATTCAGGCAGCATAGGCAGTTCAGACATGTTTCGTGCAACTGCTGTGTGAAGGAACATTGTTAACCAACAAAGAAGGTTAAATATGGCACAAAGACGCCAATTGGACATTTTTACGAAAGGAAGAATCGTTGGAATGCTGGAATCCTCAGGATCACAAACCAAAGTGTCTCGAATTCTGAATGTGGATCAATCTGTGATCTCAAGACTGTGGCAGAGGTTTCAAACAATGGGAGATGTTACCCGATAACCAGTATCAGGTCAACCAAGAGTCATAAACCCTCGCCAAGAATGATATGTGTTAATAAGCGCGCGACGTCAGAGGGGCAGTACTGCCAAAGCACTTGGTTCTGCACTTACAGTCGCCAAAGGAATACGAATTTTGAGACAAATTGCTTACAGGAGACTTAATCATGCTGGCATGTATGCCAGAAGACCAACAGTTTGCATTTCCCTCACGTATGCGCATAAACGCGTTCGTTTGAACTGGAGTTTGAAACATCAACATTGGAGTGTGGGAGAGCCGGCCAATGTGATGTTCAGTGACGAGTCCCAGTTTAGTATGAGTAGTGATTTTCGGCGGGTAACGATATGAAGAAAACGTGGAACATGTTTTGAACCAAGAAACATATCGGAATGACATCATTTTCCATCAAGGGGAGTAATGGTATGGGCAGGCATCATGATGGACGGCCGCGCAGACCTACATTTCTTTATACGGGGTTTGTGATTGCTCAAAGATACACAGATGCAGTTCTTGAACCTTATGTTCTCTTGTTTCAAGTTGCTGTCGGTCCTGACTTCATATTCATAGATGATAATCCGCCATGTCACCGAGCGGTGCTGATTGATGACTTCCTTTAAACGAAAACATCCAGCGCATGTCGTGGCCTGTGAACTTCCCTGATTTAAATCATATCGAGCATGTATGGGATATGGTCGGGAGACAAATTGCAGTCCTTTCGCACCCACCAAGCTCCGTTACAGAACTGAAGTAGCTTGAACGGTTCCAAGAAGCTTGAAACCGTTTGAGCACACAACTAATTCATCATCTCATAGCAAATATGCTAAATCCCTGTGCAGCGTGCCTGGCTGTCGGATGTGACCACACGTCTCATTAAACTGCTACATCAGTTTTTTATTTAATGCTTTCTTTAATTTTTTCCTTAAAGTTAGAATCCTTTCTATGCTCAGTTTTCTTTCAAACTGCTACTTTGGATAATAAAATTAACCCTCTGAGTGGGTGAGGCTCTAATTGAAACTCATTCAAAAGCGGTCTACTTTTTCAAAGCTCGCGGTAGCGAAACGGTTCATGTTTATTTTTGGGAACTGCTTCGAAAATGCACCACAGTTTTATGCCTTCCCCCCTTTAAGATACGGGAGGTCTACAAGCGCTTTTGTAGGGGATGATTTTATTGCTTTTTCGGTTTCTGTGTTGTTGGAAAGGGGAGATTTCTCATTCATAGCTGTTGCCTTGGGAGAAAATTGTGTGATGAACGTTGGATCCACATCACGGCGAACAGAAACCATCCAATTTGTTGAATCATAGTAACAAGCAAATAAAGGATAAAAAATAAAGATTTAAAGAAATGGCGAGTTAAAAGTTGAAAAATATTTTTAATAAGCAAAAGAAAATTTATTTTTTTTCTCCTCTATTATTTTATAAAACTTTAAAAAAGTTAAAAAAAAAAAAACATTTTGATTTTGGTATTAGATTTGATCAAGACAGAAGTAAACTGTAACATTATTGAATATCAGACTAAGAACACGCAAATCAATATATATTTTTTCCTGTTTTTTTTTCTTTCTTTTTTTTTAAAAAAAATTATGAGGTAAAAAGTAAAAGTGATCATCTTTTTTAAAAAGCAAAATGAGAATAAATGTAGTATTATTATATACCAATGGATTTCCAAATTTATCTATATGCACTCCCAGGTGTCTATGACGACCTGCAAGAGATCCACGCGAGTAAAAAAAATAATTTGGGGGCTCATGAGGTGTAAATGGGGGTCTATGATCGTGGTTCTCATTAAACTAGATCATGGCGTTAATCTTTAAAAAAATTTGATCCAGTGGGAACCAGATTTTACCAATTTAACGTTTACTAAATTTAGTGAGGTTAGTTTAACAACATAAAAGGTGACTACCATACTAGGTGACAACATAAATTTTATATACAAGGAATATTTCAGCATTTTTTTCCAAAATTAAGTTAAATAAGTATAATATTGAACGTCACGAATTTTTTTAATTTGTCACAGTCTGTCAGGACATTTTAACCTACGTTTAACATTTAAATGCCCTTACAGATTTTGAAACTAAGTTTGAGATTGTTTTTTTTTAGTAATACAGCAGTAGACAATGATTTCAAATAGTCGCTTTGAAAAAAAAAAGTGTCATATTGCAATAGGAACTGATTAGAATAGGTCCTAATGAAGATCTTATAGAAACGGATGTCAGTAATTTTGGCTTTAAAAAGACATACCTGATATTTGTCACAAATTATGGAATATCATTAGAAAGTTTTTAAATGTGTTTTTCCTTGTGAGGGGGAGTTTCACTGAGTTTTCCAAACTCAAAACAAAAAAGAAAGGAAAAGAAAGAAAGAAGTAGGCACTTACGAAAAAGGAAGGTTAGGGTTAAACCTGACAAGATTGATATTAAATATTGAAAATTTGTTATTGAAACACCAGATTCATCCTTCTCTTTAAAAGCATTTGTTCAGTTATTTTGTTTTAATTTTAATTCATTATATGATGCGCTTCTTAAGTTTTAAACGCAGAACACTATACTTCATTACAGTTAAAAATTTAATTTTTTGAAAGTAGTAGCACCAATTATCAAAAAGACATTTAAGTTGATAAATTTGCAAAAATTTAATATTAGGTAGGCAGGGGTCTACCCGAAACCGAAAAACATGGCAAGGGGTCTATGAGACAAAAAGGTTTGGGAACCTCTGTTATATACGATGAAGAAACTTGTACATTAAAACTGGGGTTTCTGCATTTTATTATATTTTTAATTTAAAATAACATTAAAGAGATGTTTTAATACTTTTAATTTATGCAAATTTTAATCCTTAAATTTATACTTTTCTGTTGAATGAATTTTTTCTGCATAAATCAAATCTCTTCATAACAACTTGCACTAAGAATAAAATAATACTCTCCCCACTTCAGCATTTGTGTCGGAACCATTTAATACACTTTCAATCAATAATTTTAATAAGGAAATATATTTTTCTTAAATGTGTTAAATGCGAAAGTGTGTTTCTTCCCATTTTCTGTTCAGATTTCATTTTCATCTTTCTGTTTCTTTAGTATTACATCCTTTAAATGCATATTCGCATATATTTATAAATGGGAAATTGTCATCCGTAACTACATCTTTCAATTCAGTCATTGCAACGATATTTTACTGATTAATTTTGTCTTTTAAAAACAGTACACTTAGAACATTTTACATAAGTAAAATTAACAGACAATTAATAATATAAGAAATTTTATAAGCAATTTTAACATTTAGAGATGTATCCTTAATTCCAGGATTAGAACCTTACAAATTGTTATTTTATTCTTAAACTAGCTTTCATGGCCCGGTGTTGCACGGGCTTTTACCGAGTGCATACATATGTGCATTGATAAAAAAAACGTACAAAATGACAAATAAAATTCATAAAGTGTCTTTTTTTAAACTAAACTTTTAAAAAAAATAAAGATAATCAGTTTTATAATATTTTTTAAAAATATATGGCTAACTATGTTTTGCTCATTATTTTACATATGTGTATAAAATGTTTCACATATTCAAGAAATATTTTTTATAAGAATTCATAAAATTATTGGTAATGAATTCAGTGGTATGAAATTTCCTGAATGAAATCAAAAACTATAATAATTATATAAAATGAGTGAGCTTGTGAATCATGACACAGTTATGAAATAGCAATATAATAAGTAACAAAATATAACATGCATGCAGCTATTTCATGTTTAATTATGTTTTGTTTATTATGGTACATATGTGTGTAAAATATTTTTCATATTGAATAAATATTGCTGTAAGAAGTGGTATATAAATGAAAAAATGTATTACAAAATGATATGTTCAGTAAAACAAAGAAAAAAATACTTTGAAATTAAAATTACTTTTGTAACCTGAGAGAATGCTTGAAGTATTACAAGGCTCGGGAAATAGAATGGCAATTAATAATGAAGTATATAATTGATGAACATTGCTATTAGTCTTTCTACGGAAATTATGCTTATTTAACTGAATAAACCTTTTTTCTCTAACAGTTAAAAAAAACATGATAAATGAAATTGATAATAACAGTATCCATTTATTTAATTTTTGTAACATTTAAAACTACCTTTGTATTGGAAAAAAAATTGTGTGGAACCATTAGCCTGTGCATTAAATATTATATTTAAAGCACAGTTTCCAGAGTGAGGGGCGAGGACCCTGTTCCACATTTCACTCCACAATACACAAAATAAGTGTTTACATAAAGAACTGTTTTAATAGTTAATTATGTGTACACTTATCTTGCATTATTAATGTCTACATTTTTAAATTTTCAAGGGTACCAGCACATCATACATTTTAAAAAAGAAATTGACTTTTGCAATTGCAGTTTTAAGAAATTGTGCATATTTTTCAGAATCAAAAATTTATCTTTTTAAATTTCAGACTACCCTTTTTTTTTAAAGAAAAAAAGTAAAGATTATCAGTTTTATTATGTTTTTCAAAGATAATATGCAGGTATTTAATTCAAAAACTTGTTAATTATATTTTTTTCATTATTTTATACATGTAAAATATTTTTCACATGCAAGAAATACTTTTATATGTGATACATAAATGAAAAAAGTATTACAAAATTACATTATGTTTCATAAAACGAAGGAAAATAACTTTCGTAACTTTAAAGAATGCTTGTAGTATAATTACACTGTAAACATTACATGGGAAATATGGGTTCAACACATCAAAAAATTTCATACAACTATTAATGATTTATAATTTTAGAAATAACATTTTGTAACATTTATAACTACCTTTCTATTCGAAAAAAAATTGTGTGGAACCATTAGGCTGTGCATTGAATATTATATTTAAAGCACAGTTTCCAGAGTGAGGGGCGAGGACCCTGTTCCACGTGTCACTCCACAGTACGCAAAATAAGTGTTTACATAAAAAACTGTTTTAATAGTTGATTATGTATACACTTATCTTGCATTATTAATGCCTACATTTTTAAATTTTTAAGGGTACCAGCACATCATACACTTTAAAAAAAGAAATTGACTTTTTGATTGCAATTTAAGAAATAGATTACATAAAAAACTGTTTTAATAGTTGATTATGTATACATTTATCTTGCATTATTAATGCCTACATTTTTTAATGTAAAACTGTTTTAATAGTTGATTATGCATACACTTATCTTGCATTATTGCCTACATTTTTAAATTTTTAAGGGTATCAGAGCACATCAGACACTTTAAAAAAGAAATTGACTTTTTGATTGCAGTTTTAAGAAAATAGAGTGAGGGGCAAGGACCCTGTTTCGGGAGCTCTCAGCACTCCGCCACCAGACAGTTAACCAATGTTTGGCTAAATGTAAAATCGCCTATTTAAAATTATTTTAAAAAATCATTACCTTTATTTTAAGGGCGTAATTTTTACGTTAATGCTCTCAAACATCACCAACTATTTGCAAAAATAACGTACTTTGAAATAAAAAATGTACAAATTACTACTTTTTAATTTATTTCTCAGAAAAAAACATAAGTTTACGAAAATCACAAAAGGTTTTTTAAAATCCGTAATTTTGAAGCAATTTTTTCAATCTTCGTATATGTTACGGATAATATTACTGTACACACGGAAAAAAGGTTTTGTGAGATTACCTTCATAAATGACGAAGTTATTCAATGTGAAGTAAAAATTAAGACTACTTTTTAAAAATTCTATAAAAAAAAAGTTTTGGGAATTTTATTTTTTAAATGAATGGATCTAAAAGAGAAAGGCTTGAAGTTAATTAGTGTAGAATATCGATTTAATAACACGAAAAGTAATTCATACCCAACGATTTAGAAATAATTTTCATAAAAACGCATCAGTTTTAACACTATTTTAAAAAATTCGAAAAAAATAGAAAATATCGTTATTTTACAAAAAAAATTATACCGTGTCGTGGCGAAATAAATGATCTTTCCGATTCTGAAATTACTTTGAATGATTAAAAATCAGAAAAAAACCTTTTTGAAGGCAAAAAAAAAAAAAAAATGAAAAGTACATTAAAATAACAGAGGATCATGTTAAAATAAGTATTTATCAGTAAAATTAATTTACGTGGGAAAAATAAGCAGAAACGAACAAAATCAAATTCGGTAGATTCGAACCCAGACAAGAGAAGGATTTAGATGTTTAGCGAAACCGACGCGCTCTAGACAACCACGCTATGGAGCCCTGTAGCGGAAGTGAAAATAGGCGATACTAATGAATGGGAGGTTCAAATTGAATTTAATTTTTAATTGAGGGCATCCGTAATTTTGAAGCAATTTTTTCAATCTTCGTATATGTTACGGATAATATTACTGTACACACGGAAAAAAGGTTTTGTGAGATTACCTTCATAAATGACGAAGTTATTCAATGTGAAGTAAAAATTAAGACTACTTTTTAAAAATTCTATAAAAAAAATGTTTTGGGAATTTTATTTATTAAATGAATGGATCTAAAAGAGAAAGGCTTGAAGTTAATTAGTGTAGAATATCGATTTAATAACACGAAAAGTAATTCATACCCAACGATTTAGAAATAATTTTCATAAAAACGCATCAGTTTTAACACTATTTTAAAAAATTCGAAAAAAATAGAAAATATCGTTATTTTACAAAAAAAAATTATACCGTGTCGTGGCGAAATAAATGATCTTTCCGATTCTGTAATTATTTTTTGTCTAATTTCGACACCGAAAATTAGATGACAATTTTAATATGGTGGAAAACGTAAGATTACCGCTCGGCCGAAACGGAAGGGAAGTTCCGCCAAGTAAGCAACCGGCAGGAGTAAAACAATTCGGCGTTTTAAGGTTTTTAATTAATATCTTTTTAACTAATTACAATATCGGAATATAAATAGGCAATACGGCTTCCCCGGAAAATTCCCGATCTTTTGGTACCTTCCGCGACTTTCTGCGTGGTGCTGTTCGTGAGAAGATAGACGCACATAGATAGATAGATAGATAGATAGATACATACATACATACGTTTGTTTACCTTCGAATTTTAATAGTGTAGATATTAAGAGTATAAATTCATCATCCTCATAACTCATTCTATATAGCAAGAAAACCCTACCTTTTGCTTTTGAAATGTTATTATATTAAAAATTTTGGGTAGTTTTGTAAAAAAATTACACGTGTGGAAAAATACGGATTATAATTTTTGGTTTTTAAATAATATTCTCTTAAGTGTCGAGAATTTTTCCAAATTTAAGGCATAATAACAAAAACATCAGGTTTTTTTAAAAAAACTTTTGTGGCCCATATATTTGGAAAGCTTGCTCTAATTGAACTGGGATCTCTCTCTTATCATTTTAGGATACTTTTAAACTGTAAAAAAAGCCTAGGCTCTAGGCTGGATCTTAGATAAAGCATACATTCCAGACGACCTGAAAACCAATTAGGTTTTAAGAAATTTAAAGTTTTCAGAGATTTGATTTTAGTTTTGAATTCACTTTAAAGTATTTTTGCAATTCTAAATTGAATTAATTGAAAATATTTTTGAACACAAGCCACTTTTTCGTGTGAAATGGGTATTAACTGCAATTCTAATTTCTAAAATCATTTCTGTTTGCTATGTTTTGAAGCTTTTGAGTTCTCTCACATTTACTTAATTAAGATTGATTTAAAGACCACTATATTTATTTGTACACATAATTTATATAATTTAAAAGCATTTTCTTTGTTTTCATTAATTTTTTCCTGCTGAGAAAATGCCATGACAAAAATGTAAGCAGGCTTCTGTGAGAAATAACATTTGAAAGGGAAGGAATACGCGACTGAAATTTATGAATCTAAAATACAGCTTTCACAGATGATGTTACAATTAGACTTCAAAATGTAAATGTTCTGAATATAAATATTGTAAAAAGAACTAAATATTTCCCTAATGTTAAACTACATTATAGTAAATATTTTGTAGTACTACTTTAGTATTTTCAAGTCATGCAACAAAAACCCAAACTTGCTAAACTACCCCGATTTAGAAAAAAAATAGACATTATTTACAAACTTGGTGATTTCGGGATTACCTTTATATCTTTATTATTTTGTGTGTATAAATGTTTTGTGTATTTAAAACTCCTGTGAAAATATTAGGTTAAGATGAAACCGAATAATCTATCAAAGTAACAAATGTTATTAACATTGCTTAAAAGAATATTTTGAATTAAAAAATATATTTTCAGTCATAATTATTTCAAGTAGTGTTTGGATGTAGAACATAAGTTGGAAAATAACATATTAAAAATTAGAGCTTTACAGACACTATTAGTTTTTGTTTTATGCCTTTCCAAATTTTATAAATGCGTTTTTTTCAGACTTTTATTTTTGAAAATGTGTTTTCTAATCCCAAACGCTTTTTTTTTCTAATCTTGAAATATCTTGTAAATACTCCCAAACATATGATCCATAAAAGTTCATTTGGATTTAAGACTGGGAGCTCCAGTTATGTTTTTTAAAAATCTTAAAGTTAATATTTGAAAAATTTCGTGTTTTTCCAGGTTTAGCTATAAAAATAATTAGTAAAATCCAACAAAGAAATAGATTTTAAATTCTATACTTTTTGTTTCCAATAATCTAAAAAATATAAATCATTTACAATAATTAAATATTTTTAATAATTTAGTATTTTATAAAAGTTTTAAAAAACTTCAAAAATGTTCAATGCTTTAAAATTGTTAAATAATGGCTTGTCAAACTAACTTATTATTTTCAGAATCAATATAATAGTATACTTTGAATATAAAACAAAAATTTATTTTACTATTATAGAACTGTTTATGACTTCTACTCATAATGTAAAAAGAATGAAATATATAAATATGTAACTTAGTGCAGTCAAAAACAATCATAATTTGTAAAACTCCGGTCCCACTACTAATTCCAATACATTTTACAAACTGTAGCTAAAAACAATTATATACTTACGGGACCAAATATTTATTTATATATGGAAATATTTTTCCTTATTAAATATATAATGAATAATTACAAGATGATTTCTAAAATCCTAAAAGCCTTTAATGGAGAAAAGCCCGACATAATTTGGATAGTTAGAAATTTCATTATATAAATATGCATGCTTTAAAACAAATAAAATTGCAAAGAAAAAGCAATTTACAAAAAAATTTGTATCTACTGAATATAAAATAAATCAGAATTCATCCTCAAATATACAAATTTGTCTAAGAAAAGCTTTTGTTCAATTTACAAACAATTGCAAAGAAACTTTTATAAATAATAATTTAAACAGGTATAAAAAGCAAAAATTATCAAAGATGTATACAAAATATTATTAAAATTTGCTATAAAATGTTTAGTCAAAGCAAAATACCTTTTACAAAGCCAAAAGTTTATCTAAACAATTGTACATTACTGAAGCTAGAAGTGTACATATGCATATAGAGGGCAAAAAGAAATATATTTGTTCAAAACATTATTTTTAAACCGTTAATTTTAAGAAAAAAGATTTTTTTATACATTGATAGATACGTCATTGATTGATTGATATACGTCGTTTATAGCACTGTCCCAGTGTGATATTTTTCGAAACATGGCGCTGCACACAGTCCAACATTACAGTCTTTACATTCAAAACGTGTTTTTCTTCGAATGCGTTTTCCGTTATCATTTTTCTTAAGGTTGCATACGACACATTTTCGTGGTGGTTTGTTTTTTCTTGAAGAGTCACTTTCCACATATGAAGCCATTATGAAGCACATATTTCCATTCATGCCTTCCAATTAAACGGACTACATTTTCAGAAATTTCAGAGGTAACAAAGTTTCGAGAATCGGAATTACTACTTCCTTCTTCTATCAATCGTTCAATCAGTTTCATTCGAAAACCAATATGATTTAAAATACCACCATTTTTTTTATAGATAGTGAAGGAATTAATTCCACACAATTTGATTTAACAAATGTCGAAAAATCTTCTTGTAGTATTTCCTTTGTTGATTTCGGGCAACAGGATAGTAGGATAGACACTGGTCTGATCTATCAACACCACCCATGGTGGTATTAGAAAAACACCGCTGCTTTTGATTTCATTTTCACAGAATCCCGTTTCTTAGCTTTCACTTCCATCATATCAGTGTTATGAAAAATGCTAATCATATGCAGGGGTTTTTTGTCCTTGTACTTCAAAACACACATTTTTCCCTTTTGGAAGGCCATAATTTCCACTTTCTTCACTTTAGAACTTTTTAATGAAACAGGTAAACCTTTTCGAGGTAACGGACTCATGGCTGGCGTATCATGAGTTCTAGCTCATTACCACTGAAGAGCCGCCGTGTAGGGGCACGATGCACGTTAAATCTGTCGAGAGCTGAAACGTCCCTCTGTTGGTGTGGTGTGGTAGTTAGGAGAAGGGGAGAGGTGCTAGCACAGGTGTCATCCTCGTCACTTGACCATGGTTCAAAATGACGAGGTTCGTCGCCAAAAGTTCTCGAGTATAGCTGAACAGAGCGACGTTAATATTCACTCACTCATTCAACCAAATTGTATGAAATTTACGGAATAAATGAAAAATATTAGAAGTGGAATATATTAAAAATTCAATTTTAAATATCCAAAGAATTATTAGTATTTATGGTAAATATTTTTCAACTGCGTACGCGAGATACATACACAAATATATTTTTCGAAATTCAAATGCAGAATTTCAGTGCAGCTAATATAAAATTCCTGGTTTTGTATGGTTAAGATTACAAAAAATGTCCAAATTTTAATTACTTGTTCTTCAGCCAATCTCTATAACAGAACCTAAATGATAAGGGATTTTGCATAAATTGATATTTTTTTAACTTGAATTTAAAATGGATCTTTATATTTATTTATTGATGCAAATGTCAACTGTAAATTTGTCCAGGTGCTTTTCATTTCTCTTTGGCCAAAGATTCAAGCTTAAAAATTTGATCTTGTTGTTCCCATTCTCTTTGAAGGAAACTGAAGTTCAGACATTAAAAATTCTATTATAATTTGTTATCTAAACAATACAAAACTAGGGATTGTATGTAAGATACTCTGAACACCTGGCTTTGATATTATGAAAAACTAAAGGATTTAAATAGGTTTTTTTTTGTTATTTTTATCAATGCGTACAAAATTTTTGCAAGTTCTGTTGTACAGAAACTTAAAAATTATTCATGTTTAGAATTTTAAAAGTTTAACAGGTTTTAAATTTTGAACTTTTTTTTAATAAATTTTTGACATAAACGAAATAATTCCTTTAAAAAAATAGAAGTATTAATTAAAATAAGAAAAACGAAACTGTAAATTATCCTCATTGTTTTGATATATACTTTGAATTTAAAAATAGATATATCATAGATATTTTTAGAGATACATTATAAAAAAAAAACTTAATTCTACTTGAGAATTTTAAGGTAAAGAAAAAAATGTGATTTTGTCAAAAGCTACCCTTTTCCTTCCCAATTAGTTGAATTTCAAATTAATATTAAATCAAAAGTGAGTATATCATCTATATTACTTATGTGATGGAACTTAAAAAAATGATTTAAAGTAAAGATTTATACAAACGCTTAGATCGTGAAAACTACATCAAAGAATTTATTTAATTCAAACCCAAAAATATTTCAAGTCAAGTTTACTTACAAACTTTAACTGATAGTCCGTACGCTCTGGAGGTTTTAAATTCTTCCCAGTTTTTTACGATTGCTGCAGGGGAAGAACGGGGCAAGCCATAAAACTTTCTGTCAGAGTCCTTTGTGTCACCCCAACCCTCCCTAATTATCCTTCAAGATGTTAAGCCTTTAAAGGGGGAAAAGGATTTCGGAAAAAGACGTGAGGAGGAAAAAACACGTTTGGTGCATTTTTGGTGAGTCCACGGTCTTACGGGAAAAAACGTGTGGTGCGTTTTTGAAGCATCTCAGGATGGCAGAAAAAGACGTTTGGAACGCTTAAAGGGTTAATTATTATCATTCTTTTGATTTGCTTCCTTATTTTATAACCATTTTACACTCGCACATCACATTTCCCGCCATTCTGGTTTGCAGTTCCTTCTTTATTCACATAATTATCAATTAAGCTTAACTTTTTGACACCAATGTATATATTATGCATCTTGGTCAAATTTTCAATCGTTAATAAAATGCTTTTAATCCTAGTGCATTCAAGTTTAAATGAATTTTTTAAAATTTTACTGGATCGCTTGATGTTAATACAGTTTTTTTCAAATATGAATTCATTAATTAAACTAAAAAATAAATAATAAAAAAATAATAGTCTAACAGCATATATAGAAAGTAGAATCATTCGATGTGTCCCTGTAGCGCATTAAACTTCTAAGCCGAAAGTTCAGCTTTCGGGTCCCTCCTTGGGCCTAATTTCTGAGAATGTGATTATTTTTTTCCCGTACTATTTTGTTAAAATATTTAAATTTAATTAATGAATAAATTGTAGAAAGCAAAAAAATAATTCCACACCATGGAAAATTGCAAGGGAAATCGCTTTCTATTTTTTCACTTAATATTATGATTCTTTCATATGTATATACATTTTTATAATAATTGTAATTATTTAATAAAAAATTACTAATATGTATATATATATATATAAACAAACATGTTTCTATGTTGAAATAACAAGAAATTGAGTTAGGTTTTTATATTACTTTTTAGGACTGAATTTATACAAAAACATCCATGCAACAACTACTTATACAATGACATATGCGTTTTTCACTTACATTCTGTATTACTTTTCGAAATGATAAAACTTGATGCATGTGATTATTTTAATTTCTTAAAATCTTTAATTTATACCATGAGTTTGGAAAAAAAATATTTTATTCATTTCTTCGTTTATATTTCATGTTTATTGCCATCAAAGATTCCTCAACAAATCCATCAAAACATAGAGACCAATCAATTCAAAGTGGTTGCCAAAGATGAAATACGATGTGTTCATGTGTTCTACGTCATAGGAAATCGTTATGTCTTTGAGAAAACCGTCAGCGGAGGCAGGAGTTAGTTAACTATACACATAAGATCTCACGGTTCACTGATTTCCGCAAACCTCGGATTTACTGAAGAGGACGAAGATGATTTCTGAGTTTCGTATATCGAATTCTTGAAGCGTGTGATTCGCTGAAAGAAGAGTATTTTTAGTAGACATATTTTCTGTTTTTTTCTCTCTGAAGACATTTTTATATCGTTATGAAAAGCCTGGAACACTCATTAAATATATTAGATGAGTGTATATTAAAAAAGACTGATATTTCTTTACTGAATGTAGCATATATTTACTTTTTTGACTAGGAAAGAAAAAATACTGAAAAATATATAGAAAATTAAATTATTGACTTGAATAACTCTAATATCAGTGAAGTGTCAATTATCTCTTTCTCTCTCATTAGACTCTTTTGAATTTAAATAGCATTATTTTATGAAATTCATAGTGATGTATAATTATATTTCACAGACAAATAAGAAAATTGAAAAAAAAATTATTTTATAAAGGTTTCAGCGTGCAATTAGTTTTCAACCATATTTAATGCTTCTTGTCTATCTGCACTTGTTTGAGTGGTCATGAGGGCTTAGTGGTTATAGTCGTAAAGGGTCTAACCCCCCTTAAAATCGTCGTAAGTCAAAGTCCACCAGAGTTGACATAGTGGAATATGGAGAAGGGGTGCCAGCTCTGGTGTCCTTTTCGGTCACCGCTGAAAAAATTACGAGCTTATTACAATAAAAGGCTCTCTTTTTCAACAGGTTCCGAAGTAGATTAACTTTTTCATCACTTTTTTTACTTTTGTAGAAAGCATTCTTGTGTGTGTGGGATTGATACACAAGGAAAGAATAGAATATAAAAACGAAAAAAATACAAAGTTGAGTTAGGTATGGCAAAAGGCAAAAATCAGAACAAACTGTGACTCAAGCTATTGGATTGATGCATAATTATACGGCATTTATATCTGCACGTTTTTCATCAATGGAAAGTAGCGTTTTGTTCATTATTTTTGTATAAAAATAATCTTCTCTATTGTTTTAGAAAAATACGTGTCGAAACCCATAGTCATATTCGCCATATTATGCTCTACCACTTCGAGAAAAGATGGAAAGCAGCACAGTCATTTCGCGATCTCAACGAACTTTTTGGCAAAGTAACAATCAGTGAAAGTCAGTGTAGGGAGTGGCTTGCCCATTTCAAATCAGGTGATACCAGCTCTGAGGATAAGCTAGGAAGACATTGGCCATATCAGATTTCGACGATAAGGCTCGGGATCGACGATCTGATGGTGGCCGATGTCGAAGCGTGGATCGCCTCTAAGAATCGTGTCTTCTTCGCTCGTGGAATCGACCATCTGCCAAACAAATGGTAAGCAGTAATTGAAGTAGACGATGGCTACGCTCCCGAATAATCATTTAAACATGTTTTTGTCAAATATTGTTATTGATTTTATTGAAATAAACGCTAGTAAAGACATTAATCCCAGCTGAACATGTGGGATTATTTGTAGCAAACTATATGAACACCAAATTTTTAATAAGCAGATTTAAGAAAATATTCAAAATAGTAGATCATTTTGAAAAATTGATGGTGCCAGTTGCTTACTTAGATTTCTATCTCGAATATTAAAATATTATTCTTATTATTTCAACGACCGGTGTAACTTGATTTAATTTGTTAAAGATTGTTAAGTTTATTGTTGACACAATTTAGGAAAAGACAAGTTCTAGGATCAGAATTATTATTATTTTACAACACCACACACGATTTACATTTATTTATTGCATTCATAAATGCCATAGAGAATAATAATCAGCCTTGACCTCGCTCCAACAAATCTTCATCAAATGCTCGGAGTATGTTAGGACAAAGTGTTTTCAAACTGCGAGGCGTGCCTCTACGAAGGTGCGATACAAAAGAAAAGTCAAAACATATCATATTTTAAAAGATTGAGTACTTAATGAATGTAAAACAAATTAAAGCATTCCGACGAAATAAAAATAAAATTTGGCATTTACAATTTATAAAATGTATTGTACTGTATATAATGTATTTTATAATTAATTTAAGAATACCAAGTTAAGAGAAACAGTTTAATATTTCATATAAAATTGCATACAAAATAATGACTTTTCTAGTAATTTGTACTGCTTTATAAATATTCTCTTTCAGCCGAGAAAAGTTAGGCGAATCGTCTCAATGCTTGCTTTCTACGTAGGAGAGTGTATTTGATATTGGGGTTATGGAAGAAAAGGAAAGATCAAGCAAATTCTGAAATAAGTAGAATCCTTCCGTAAACCTTGTCAAGGTCCTTTATTGCACACCAAAGCCTTCGAATAATTTATGGATAGCAGTGGCCAGAAAAGATCGCATCTTCGAAAGACGTATATGTCAGGGGAAATGTAACACAATGGGTGAACAGGCCGTATATACGCCGGTAAGTAATTCTAAGAAATGAAAACCGTATTGTATCTTTAGCATCAAAGTATAGTATTATTGAATTTCGCATTGTTATTTTAAGAATTGCGATGAAAATTATGGGATTTAATTTTAGGTAGCAAATATTGAAAGTTTGAGAATTGTTAAGAGGTTATGGATTCTCAGTAAAAAGGTTGTTGGTTTTACCTATTACGATAAATATTAAGGTTCCGTTTTCTGTAAAACAAATGTTTTAACGGAATACTGGTACTATCCACCTTCCGAATTTGGGAATAAAACTGATTTCGAAATAATCATCTCAGATTTCCTTTGTTTAATTAATTCATTTACTACTGCATAGAATAGGAGGCGGGTAAATTTTTAAATTACTTGAAGAGGCAACATTTTTCTGAAATTGTATAAATTTTAAATCTAGATCAGAGTGAATGGAGTCACACATTCTAAACAACGCGAATGCTATTGCAGAAGGGCCCGTAGATTCTGAGTCGTTGGCTAAATTACGGCACCTGTTGAAGAATCTCTTTAAATTGGCAACACCATACCAAAGAGTGTAATTTGAACTGTATACTCTTGCACACAGCAGCACTCTAAACGGGGGAGGATCACCAGTATCAGGATCTGAAACTCAAGACTCAGACAATGCTCTCGTAACCAGTTCTGCATCAGATCACTAGGCTTCCAAGGCCACAACTAACATCAGAAATTAACCCGGGTGAAGTCATACTGATACAACCTTATGGTCATATGGACATTTGATTCACCCTAATTTTTAGTAATATTTTTACCGCTTGCTTCCATAAAAATCGCAATTTTAGTGAATAATCTAATTAAAGAAAGTATATTTATCTAATTTAATGACTTTTCAATTTTCTATGATAGTTTAGAAATATTCCCAATCAAACTATACTAAAATGTTTCAAAATTTGCTTTTAAATTAATGAAGAAATATAGATCATTGACACTTCTTCTACCTATTTCTACAAGTACATATTTGACAAACTGCCATATTTTGTTGAGGTTATTGTAGTTTATTGCCTCGATCGGGATATCATGTTGAGCATTTTTCTTTTTGTTTCTTCTTTTTGACAGGTAAGTAGTTTTTGTATTATTTGTTGCTAATATCTTTTTGATGCATGTCTTTAAAGTAGTATTTGAAAATCTTCCTTCTTTGACTCAAAACATTTCATAAAAACCCTTTGTATCAAACTTTATTTTCCAATATGGTTATATTCATTGTTTCTGCCTATTTTACCCTTCCTGGATCAATTTCTTCTGAAGTTTTACTTCATCCAATAAAACTCACAGGATGACCCTGTAAAATTGAGAATAAATATGGATTTGGATCATTTTAATTAATATCACAGAAGACCAAGCACCCAGCACCTGTGTAATTTCGATCCAAAATATCAAACTCAAGGATAAATTAAATAAATTGTAAATGAATGATGAATAAAAACAAAAACACTCTTTATAGTAGATGGAACTAAAATGAAAACAAATATAGTTTAAAATTGACAAAACTAAAATTTAAAGAGTACCGAATCAAACTAAATGTGCGGCCACTCTTATGTAGCAAATGATAACGAGAAGACGTCATTGGGGTAAAAGTGGTGTGCTTTGTACACATTTTACACCACCCAGCATTTCGAATAGAAGTTAGAAAACCATACAACGAATATTTTATAGAACACCCTACGTTTTAAATCTCAATGACATTAATTTTCTTTCATCATTTTATTCTTATAATAAGAACTTCTATTTTTATTTTTACTTTTAGTTCGATTCAGTATTAAAAGTGTTTTTAGTTTTTAAAACTATAATTCATTTAATCTCTACTATAGAACATATTCTCCTTATATTTATATATAGGGATATATATATATATTGTTCAAATTTTCAATCGTGAATAAATACTTTATCTTATCGACTAAGTTCAAATACATTTTATTAAACTGTATGAATGACAACTTGATGTTAATACACAGCTTTTTAAAAGAAATATCAATTAATTAATTAAATTATTTAATTAAATTATTTAATCTATAAATAAATAAAATTCTGAAGTGTCTAGTTGTAATGTCAAATTAGCAGTCGGTTACTAAATGCATTTTAAATGTATTTATTGTAATTTATATCAAAACCAATTTTAAAATTTTGTCTGTCTGTCTGTCTGTCTTATCCAATTGTCTGTCTGTTTGTTCCAAGCATCCGAAACGGCTGCTGCAATTTTAAAATTTTCACTAATGTTACTAACGGGAGTAACATATTATATTTTATTCCCGTATTCTGATGGGAACGGAAACTATACATGAATGTGAAACTGAATGCTAAGATGAACGCCAAACTCAACGCCGTTGAGCTAATGTGTCACATTGGTTATCATGACCGATGTATTCTTATGAGACATAACAGCATAAGCACATTATAATACGCTGACACGCCATTTTTATGATAGTTTTATCTCACTGTTCAGTTACAGACACGGCTGTTTCGATGCACTTTTAAAATAATAAATCAAGGCTTCATAAACAAAAGTACGTAAGAAACAAAATTGATAAGTTTTATTTGCTAGTTGTAATCCTTTTCTTTTCTTTTTATTTACATTTTAGTCGTTATTATAAACAATAGTTCAATCCAACTATAAATAAATTAAACTGAAGCGGTTCATTTATAATTTCAAATTAGCAGTTTCAGAAATACCAAATGCATTTAAAGGTATATACGGTAATTTATCAAAATCAATTTTAAAATTTTGTCTGGTCTGTTCGTCAGCGTACTGAGGGTACTAGATAAAACATTCCTTCGAAATACAGATTATAATGAACTGGTCTATATTTTTGAATTGAACTGCCAAGAACGGTTATTTTGGAAAACGATTCTCAAAAGGATTATGGGTATTGATAAAATTTCGTTTTTCCGTTAGATTTGGCTTGCATGTTTATTTTCTTATTAGAGTATCCAATTAGAAATTGGTTTTAGTGGGAATCCACCTCATTGTAGTGTTACGAAAATGCAAATATCATTCTATACTTCCAATTTGGTGATTTTAGAAAATAATAAATAAAGACGAGTTCATTCTTTTTATCAAGATACATGTTATGGGTATGTTTCAATACAATTGAACCTCTAATGATAGGACTTTAGATATTGAAGAAGATATATATAATATCATGAAATACCAGCGAAGTTAGGCAATGGCTAGTTGAATGTACCAACAATATCAACACTGAGAGATGAAGAGGATATATTTAGTTTATATATTATCCCTTTAAAACGCAGCACCATTGATAAACAACTTTGAAAGTTAAATTCAGGATGAAAATTTGACTAACCTGACCATTCATATGTTAGTTAGACGTCAGCATTCTTTTACATTGGTTTTAAGATAACCTACCAATAAATTAACTTTTATTAAAAATGTAATTACAAGTTTAATCTGGTTAAAAGTTTTAGTGTTAATTTAAAATATTATTTCCAGTTAATATTGTGATTCTTTTTATGTGTATACTTATTTATATTTAATGCAATTATTTAATAAAAATTAAAAAGGAATCGACTTTAAAAGAAATTATATTATTTGTTTTGTAATCTGTCCATTTACGATTATGAACCTAATGAGATATGAAAGCAACAATCAAACTATGAAGTCGTTTACAAGGGAAATAAATTGTTCCAGTTCCCTGTTTATCCATTTGATCGCTTGAGGCTGGAAGCCCATGGGCTCAGTCTAGGAAGGTACCTATAAATGGGCTTAAACAGGTTTCCTTGGTAATAAATTCTGATTTGCTAGTGTTAAGACGTCCTGTAGATATTCTGCACTCAGGCCCGAAATGAACTTCTATGCACGGCATATACCATTCCTAGAAAATGTTTTGGAACAAAAGTTGTCGCGTGGTCTCAAATCAGTCACCCATATTCATACCTGACTGATTTGCGAAAACTTTATTAAAAGGAGATATATGGGGATTTTGTTGTTTTAGATATGTTTAGTGCATTTAAGAAAAATATGCTTAAATTAAGAATATAAAAAGAAATTATTATTACTGAAATGGGAAAATAAAATTGACAAAATAGCAAGGTGGCACATTCTGCACCAAAGGTTTATGAACAAATTTTAAATTTTTCAATCTAATGTGTTATATTATTCAATTTTGAAAATGACATTCAGGATAGATATATTTTTACAAAACTAGAGCACTTTATCTCATTATATGAAAATGCTTAAAAGACAGCGATTATATTCACATAAGGAACTGTAAATTTATAATAAAACAGTGATTGATAAATCTGAAGGTTAAAATAATTCCATTGTTATGCATCATACACAAAATTTCCCATTTAATTATTTAAAACTATTTGAGAATTACTGTTTGATCATTTCAAAAACACATTTGAGTAAAGCGTTTTAGTACATGACATATCTTGTTAAAGTAATGCTATCTACTTTACTAAAACACTAGTTTTTGTTCTAGTAAATGAAAATGATAAACTATATTTTTATAAAGCTAATAGCATGCCCTATAAAATAAATTCAAAAATTGTCAATGTTTGACAAATTCACAGTTTTAGGGTAACTGGATACTAACATTGTAAAATCTTTATTTCTTCCCAAAAGAGGGGATATGTGACAAATATATCTACTTCCCTTGAAGACTGGGTCATAAAGGAGGATAATGTCAGGGTCATTAATAACAAACATAGACACAAGCAGTTTTCCTGATTGGGGACTTGAAACTTGGGTGATTCTGTGCCCAACGCGATTTCTCCTGAAAGAAATAAACTGTCACTGAAATCTATGCATATTAAAGCCACTCAATTATGAAATAACTACTGTTCATAAGCCATTGGAATAATGTGTAAATATTATTGTTTAAAATTGGAAATAAAGTTAGACATATATATTATAGACGGGCCATTCAAGTGAGATTTCAGTACTAACTCTGGAAACCTTTGGGCTAGTATTTATACTATTTCACAGCCTTTTCAAGAAAACAATGAGTTAGTTATGTTAATTTTGTCTTGACTATCAAAGCTCATATTTTGTAAATGTAGGAGAAGGAGCTTGCCAAGCTACATGTAAGTACCGTCGGTGAAATCACTCACGAACTTAGCGCGTTTGATAGATATAAATGGGAATAAGGTAAATGGTTAGATTGACAACGAAGATAATAGCTTCAGCACCGACTTGAGTGTCAGTTTGTGTTCGTCTCCTTGTCAATCTTGGCAGACGGGTTTATTTACAATTGAATATTAGAATTGAATATTAGAATTGAGTGTTAGATGACCGACGTATTACGGGCTCACCTTAGGTTTCTACTTATAATTAAACAGATTGTTTATACGGTCAGCCTGAATAAATATACTGTTATTATGGCTTTTACAGAAGATATGTTTCTCACACACTGAGAGACACCTCCTGGCAGAGGAGTGGGGTCCAAAACAGGACCCAGCCACCACAATATATACATTGAGTTATTGATTTATGATTATTTGTTTTACTGTTTTTCCTATGTTGCTAAGAGATAATCATTTTTACCTACCTTATTTTTATTTTTACCTACTATTTATTTTGATTCCTACAGATGTTATCATTGCAAACCCCAGTTCTGTTAAAGCATGTTCTGGTTTATTAAATTGTGGTAATTATAAGATGTGGAAATAAATTTTTAAATAATTTAAATGTATACATTAAAACCGCTTAAAAGTGAAACCCTTTGTAAAATATAAGTTCTTTTTAGTAAATTCCTAATTTACAGTTGATGCATACTATCCG
>BMAO01004878.1:0-23553 GCA_019973975.1 Trichonephila clavata
GGAACTTTTCACGATGCATTTTTAAATACTTTTTGTTTTTTAACCAACATACATACAGGGAATTTTAAAAAAATTAATTTATCATTAAATTATATTTCATGTACATAAAACATAAGAGTAATAATTAGTTTACCTATTTAAATAATAATTGCAAGTATGTAATTATCGATGTATTTACTACGACACTCATTACGATGAACATAAACACACTTAAAAACAATGCAGCAAATCATAAGAACCTTTTGTATTTGTATATTCTTTTACAAAACTGTGCTTATTTCTTAACTTTAAAATTTATTTTCAACATTTTATTTAGAATAGTTACAAAAAAGAAATAAATTATATATATATAGAAATAGAAATAGTTTTTAAAACAGAAAAAAAAAGACAAATTAAAAAACAGTAACTTTATTGGTATCAAATACAATCACAACATAAGAATTATAAAATAAATTTCAAATATATTTTGAACAAATCTATATCAGTATAATTATAGATACATACAGGAAAATAAATACATACATAAAATAGAATACACAATTTATTTAGCTGTTTGTCAATTACTTTTCTTTCCTTAAATATTTGGTAATTTTTTAAAAATTTGGTAATTCAGAATAGTTACAAAAAGGAAAATAAAATTAGAAATAGTTTTAAAACAGAAAAAAAGACAAACAAATTTAAAAACAGTAACTTTATTGGTTTCAAATACAATCACAACATAAAGAATTATAAAATAATTTCAAATATATTTTTGAAACAAATCTATATCAGTATAATTATAGATATATACAGGAAAATAAATACATACATAAAAATAGATTACACAATTTATTAAGCTGTTTGTCAGTTACTTTTCTGCCAAAAGTAATTATTCATTTATGCATTGTTACAAATGTGAATTAAATATATTGCAAACTTTATTGGTATCATGCACAGTAATAAAGAAAAATTCACTCTCTACCAATAGCAACATTAAAAATAACCAAAAATAAACTTCCCACAAATAACAAGTTACCATAAAATAAGTTAAAAATATTTTTAAAAATAAATCATACATATATAAAAGCATAGATATACACCTAAATGAATAAATATATATAGAGAGAGAAATAATGCATAGATAAAAATATATGTAACTTATTACATACATAAAAATAATGTAATTTATTTAGCTAATAAAGTATGTATTTTTCTTTTCTTTGTTTTAACTTTTTTAATATCATTTTTTTCCCTACAGTAGTTATGTAATAATGCATTTGTAGAAGTGTGGATAATATGCTTTAAAACTAGCTCAGAAGCATGATCATTGTTACAAGGTTCATCATATAAAAAAAATTCATTTGAATTTATCAAACTAATCGATATTTCTGAGGCAATTTGACGTTGATTATTTTGTTTGAGAAACATATTTTCATAATCTTTAGAAAGAAGTTTCTGAACTATTATATAGTTATAGAGTACCGCTGTAACGACATCTGGGGAAGGGCACAATAAACTTCCTCTGTCTAAGTTACGTATTAAATCATAGTTAGAATTTAGTTCAAAAGTTTTATTAAGAACAAGTGATTTGAACAAGAGTCGCATTTTAATTTTTTAAGTGCTGCTCTAGCACAAACACCAGCTAAATATGTTAAGACAAGTAGATATGACTGAACATCACGAAAATCTTTTTCAGCTAGTGTAATATTAAAATTATGCGATACTGATGGCTCTAAAAGATTTTCATTACACGAATCTTCTAAATTAATGTCTTTTAAGTAAGCTGGCCATAAGCATTTGAAACCAAAGTTAGAGGTAAAAATTTTGCATTCTTAGTTTAGCTTCTACTTCATAAAGCTGTCGAATTGATATTAAATATTGAGAACCTGAAAGTGTCCTATATTTCCCAAAACGACTTTCTAACGCATCTGTTTGAGTTTTTCCAGGAAGAAAACACTGAAATTTTAATTCTTTAATGCAATATTTTGACATTTCAAGTAAAGCGTATGTGGTATGAGTAAAAGCAAGATGTTTCTTTAGTAAGGGTGCCAGTAGTACAATCTTTTTCCTTCCACGAGTCTAACCATGACAAAATTTTATGCAAGAATTGACATGCTTTGTTGTCTGGAGATAAAGTAATCGGTTGCTGATAAGTATCAAGCAAATGTTGTCCCTTTAAAGGTGTTTTAACATTAACAATTTTCCACCATGTACAAATTAAAGAAATAAAAATTGATGTTGTTTCATAATTATTAGTTTATGTTGCTCTCCTAATAGTTGAAGCCCTGAATAACAAGTTATTAAATATCTTAAGCACAAGTTTCACATTTTGTTTTTCAAGATTTGTAGGACATAAAGCCTTCAAAGTTAAACCATAAGCAAACTTTACTAAATTATTACTTTCTATGTCGTATAGTCGCTTATTGCTTCTAATAAAGGAAACTTATTATGATCTTCGAAATCTGGAAAATAAAAACATTGGCCCGCATTTTTTTGATTAATCCAATCGTTACGAATACATTTAGAAATGTGTACTGAATCAATAACAAAAAATAAAGGATTGGAAGGATCAGAAGGATGGGGATATACAATGCTCAATTTGGGAGGAACAGAAAAGTTGGACATTGCTTTTCGATTGATAGAATTATTGTCAGAAACTACACCTATAACTTTGAATCCTATACCATCAAGTTCTACGATAGTTTTTTTTAACAACAGCTAACAATTTTTCTCCATCGATTTTTTTCACCGGCAATACATGAACTACTTCTTTAAGAGGAGAAAGAAGACTTTTTGAATCATGAACACATAAGCTGAAGTAGCAGCTTGTTCACTGTTATATGCCATCCCAAGAATATTACCCCCATTAAAATCTAAAAATGGTTTTAAATAGATTTCGTCAAGCATCAGTATGACAGTTTTGTCAACAGATTTTAGGATGTTTACTTTTTTTTTATGTATGCTAGAAATTTTTCATTTGATTGTTCTGTTTGAGGATTAGTTTTTAAAGATGAACAAAGTTTGCGCAAAGTTCTAGGATGGGGAATATTGAGATATCCCGAATTTCTTAAAAATTTATAGGCATGAGGAGATATGGATTGTAATATACAAAAAAAACCATCATTTCAGAGGAATCTCTAAAAGAAAACTTGTTACAGGTTAAAAATTTGAGCTGGTCAATTAAGAAATGGAGTACAATTTATTTATCATCATCTAAATCTGAAAACATACTTTCTAAAAGATTAAGAATAAAACCAAATGCTGTAGGAAAATCATGGGAGCTTTTCATTTCTACTCTGAGAACCAGTTCATGTAATATTTTATTTACAACAATAACATTATTAACTTTTACAGGAAATTTGTACTTACCTAGTTGACCTATGTGTATTGACAAATCTAATACTTTATTTATCATCATTGATGATTTAAAAAAAAAATAACAGGATATACCGTTGTGTCTAGCATCATAATTATTACTAGATCTTTTTTACAAACAACAGTCCATGTGTCCTGAAGCTTCTCTGCATTTAAACACTTCACTAATTCTGGAAGCGACGTAAATGATTTACTTTTTTCGAATTCTTCTTTGGAAATGATGCTTTCTTGGATTGAGCGTTGTAATTGCTCATTTTCTAATCTTTGCTGTCTTTGCTCAGGAGATTCTCTGATGTTATTTGTAGAGTTTGAAATATACTTGGGGAAAGTTGGAAAAATTGTCGGAACTGCAAAATTTTGTAGTCTAAAACGCTGCAAGGCTACACATATCTTCTCCCCACTTTTTTCGTCATAAGCTTCTGTGTTTCTTCGTATTGCATCATCAGCAAAGTGTAGTTCACAAACCTAAAATTAAATATATATATATTGTTTTGCATTTTGACAGAAAAGATTTGTGAGAGTTAACAAAAATTTCTCTGATAATTTTATTTTTTGTAATTTTAAATGGAACTTTTGTCGGAAGTACTGAAAAAATTTTGATACAACAGCAAAAAAATTTTCGACAACGCTTATGTACAAAATTCGAACAAATTTTGTTTGTTTGTTTTCTCTTTGATTCAATGAAATTTGTTTATTTTGCCAGAAAATGGTTGTCATCAAAGCAAACTTGATACGATGGAATAATTCTTGTCGGGACACCACATAGTCTATATTAATGCAAACATTTCTAGAAAAGAAACTGCCGGTGTTGTTGTCAAGGGCTTAGAAATTGGTACTCACTACCTCTAAATGTGGTGTCTTCTCCGACATTTGCTGTCGTAGCAATCGTACTTCAAGTTAACGTTGTGAGGTAAACGCTGAGTCATGTTTATCTGTTTTTAGCTTTATTTTTTTTCTTACTTTTAAAGTCATCCTAATAGTTCAGAAATCAGATAGCTTTTTTTTGTAGTGAATGTGTTACGCATTTTGTATCTCACATCATATTAATATACAAAATAATCAATAAATGGTTTCTTATGTTCATATTTACGTAGACTATGACCTCTGTATCATAATGGGCTTTCTTTTGCTAACACACAATTAATACTTAAGGAACTTTTGTTGATTCTGGGAAAAGGTATTTAGAAAATGACACAAAAATGTTTGTTTGCAATAACAAAAATACTACACAGTTTTTATCCAAAACTTGATTGGGCTCATTTTTAAACACAAATTTTTTTAGGGCTACAAAATATTTATTTGATAAACAATACGCTTTTCTCATTATAGATAGATAAAAATGAATTACCAATGTAATTATGTTAAGAATCTCACATGAAAAAAAAAAGAAATGAGTACATTTTCAAATGTCTTATCGAACAACCTATTAAAGTTATAAGTAGACATTTAAAATTAACATTTTTACAGTTTCCATAAATAGAATAAAGTTAAATAACTTACCTTTGAACACTTTGATGGAGCAAAATCTTTTCTTGATATAGCATGGATCCATTTTTTTCGAAGTCCTCTTTGGGGAATGCGAACATTTGCAATTTTTCATTACCTTTATAATTACTATTGCAATTCGGTACGACGCATGTGTAGACCATTTTTGTCAGAATAGTTAAAAAGAAATTGAAAATCTATAATAAAAAAGCGAACAAGCAGGTATCCACACAGAGACAAGCACCAAAATGGCGTAGGCAAATGATCTAACGAATTCAAGCAGGTTTTCTGTCTACTATGTGTGACGTCATAAGCGTATCACGTTGGAGTCACCAGGCCTTCTGTATATCTAGGAGGTGATGTCACTGCCCAGGGTTGTAGGTGGTGGGGGGTAAGGATAGAGTCAACAATATTTATTGTAACTTAATAATAAATCAGGAATATATGTACTTACCTGCGGCGTAAATAAAATGAAAAACTCGCTTTTTTTTAAAACCGCGTTTAAAACGCAAAATACAAACATAATAATACAAATATAATAATATTCAATGATACATTTATTATCAAACAATTAAAAATACATTAAAAAATAAAGCATGTCTACCTTTAATTAGTTCTCGGAGTTATAGTCAGTAGAAGATTTAGTCTAAATACTACAGCCAATCTTAAATATTTCCGTATACAATTACTACTTGAGGCGGTCACTCCAAATTGTCTTGGCTGTCCACCGGTCGATGGCGATCGACGTAATGTACTAGTAAATATACCCTAGATGTACTAGTATTTGTATCAGATTACTTCTTTGAAAGTGATCCCAGTCCAATCATTAAAGAGTTTTCACTATTCAAGCCTAGTAAAAGACCTTTAAGAACAAGTAATATAAAAAACAAGATATCAATCATTGGCATGGCCAAGTAGTTTTAGCGCGTTTTTTACATGTTGTATCTCGTTCTATTTGCAACATTGTCACGTGGATTTATTGGAGAACGTAACCGTTCTGCTCGTCTCTGTTGATGTTCCTCACGGTCTGCTTTCCTTTCACTTTTTCCAGTCAACATTCTTTTCCTTCCCATTTTCAGGTTTCAAAAAAAACTTTTCTCACTTTTAGTTTTCAAAAAAAATTTTCACACTTTTAGTTTTAAAAAAAAAACTATTTTCGCTTCACACTATATATCTTATCACACTTTACTGTTTAAAAAAAAAGAATTAAATTAAAAAAGTAAAATCAGAGCCTTTTATACTTGTTTTCTGAACTTTTTTTTGTGAAGATTTCCTCATTTTTGTGAAGATTTCCTCCAAAATGCAGGTAGATTTTTTTTAAAAAAAACTTTTTGCAAACAATAAATTTACTAGGTAAAATTAGAGAAAATTTGTTATAAACTAGCGAAATTCAGGACAATTTGTAGGAAAATTCGGGAAAACTATGGGAAAATTTAAATATGATTCGGCTCATCTAGGGCACAAATGCGACCAAATGCCGAAAACCCGAGGTCAATTGGTTGCTTATTGGCTGAGAAAAAGGTACGACAAAATATGGAACGAAGACGAAGGCGAAATTTGAGTCCTAATAGCGCTTTTGTTCCACTTCGGGAAAAACGCGCTAAAAATTTAAGTCAATTCCTACTTCGTTAGAAAAACTTTATATATACATATATCCTGGCGCCATCTGATGTACATAAATCTAACTTCATCAGAAATAACGTAGAATAAATTTTAAAAAAGTAAAGTTTAATTAATGAAATAATATTTGAAAAAACTGCACTAACATCAAGTGTCATCCACTACAAGTTTTAAAAAAAGGTATTTGAACTTCAGTAGATGAATAAAATGTATTTTATTAACGATTGAAAATTTGAACAATATATATATTTATAAATAAATATATAAAGGGGGGAGAGTGTGAACTAATAGGAGGAATTTAAAAATAGACTGCCTATTAGTGAAGAAGTAAATGCAGATTATTATCAGCAACCCAGATGAAAATATAGACAATTTCATTTCTGCAATTTCGAAAAATATTCATAGTAATATTAGATAAGTTAAAATTTCTAAAAAATCTTTCCTTCCATGGTGGAACGGTATTTGCCATAATTTTTATAAATTAAAAAGAATTTTCAAAAAAAAGCCTATACGTAACATTTTTCCTCAATTATGGCTCAAATACAAGCAATATGCTAGTTAACTCAAATTCCATATAAAAAATACCAAAAGATTGTACTGGGATAGTATTTGTAACAATGTTTATATATATATATATTCAAAATTTCTCTACAAGAGAGAGATGAATTACATGATTAATACTTAAAAGAATATCAATTGCCAGATAACAAGACAACAGAATTTAGAAGGAGATATGAAAGATTGAAATAACACATTAAAATATAAAAGAATGGATGCTTCAGTATTATCAACATTGCTGACTTAGGACAGCTAGTATACATAAAATTTTCTTTAAAAAAATCCTTCTGTATAAAAGTGGGGTTAATATATATATATATATATATATATATATTGTAAAAGACAATAATCTTAGAAATATAATGAATAAAGGTACTGGTTTTAGACTTATGATTTCCAATAATAATAAAATTATCAAAAGTCAGTTATATAATGATATTGAGCAATTCATTTACAAAATTGCTATTAAACATAGTATGCCTATAGAGGCATTCACAGAGATTAAATGTAACGTTCACAACAGAGTAATAAATATAACTTTAGTACAGATAATAACATCTTTTTTAATGATATTAAAAATCAGATTAAAAAATTACAAAATAAATTTATTATAGTTTATATTGATAAAGTGCCTGTAAATTTTGCCTTCATTTGTAAATACTATTATAGTTTAATGCTCAACAAACATTTTGAAAATAATACAGCTTTTATTAGGTCATCAATTTCTGATAGAGAAATAAATAATCGAATTTTGGATTTTCATAAACATTTAAAAATACAAATTAATCATAATTTTAAATTTCCACATGTATTTTTCTTACTCCTAAATTTCATAAAGATCAAGTTAAGTTTAGAACAGTTACTAATGGTTTTAATACATATATATCAGCAAATCAGGCAAAATTCTACTTGAAATGTTACAAGATACAATAAATAATCTAAAAACTTCAGCCATTCTTAAAAATAGTACAGAACTTATTGCACAAATTAAAGATAAAAAGATATTTTCAGTATTTAGTTTAGATTTTGAAGATCTTTTTAACTCAATTAACATTGATGATATGATAAAAACACTAGTAAAATTATATAAAGATAATTTGTTTTAAAATGTCAAATATGATAGATTTGGTTCTCTACTTAGGTTAGTTCTAAAAGAGAATTATGTTTATCATAATGGTGATTATTTTTATCAACAGATTAAGGGTCTACCACAAGGTGGCCCAGCTAGCAACTGTCTTGCTAATTTATATTGGGTTGTTCGGAAAGTAATTTCGTTTTTTTTTTTTTTTTTTTTTTTTTTTTTTTTTTTGTGGAAATGAAAGACAGTTTTCGTATAATAAACAAATACTTTATTATATTATATATTGGTCGTTCTGATCCAACACCTTTTGCCATCTTTCTGGTAGTAGCATAATTCCACGCTCATAAAATTTTTGGTCTTTGCTGGCAAAAAACTGATCGAGGTGGTTTTTGACCTCCTCATTTGAGGTGGAGGGTTTACCGTCTAAAAAATTTTGGAGTGACCAGAACAAATAATAATCCGATGGTGCCAGGTCTGGAGAATATGGTGGGTGTGGCATTGTATCCCATTCAAGCTGTAAAAGCTTTTGGCGAGTGACCAAACTTGTGTGAGGTCTCGCGTTGTATTGGTGAAACACTACACCTTTCCTGTTTATTAGTTCTGACCTTTTCTGTTGAAGTGCATCATTCAGTTTGTCCAGATGATGACAGTAGACTTCCGAATTAATCGTTGTGTTATCCGGTAAAAGCTAAACAAAACGATTCCTTTAAAATCCCACCAAACAGAGAGCATCACCTTTTTTTTGGTGAATATCGGCTTTGGAAATGGTTTGAGCCGGTTCATCTTTTTTGCTCCATGACCTCTTGCGTTTGACGTTGTTGTATGCAACCCCTTTTTTCATCCCCAGTGATGATGCGCTTCAAAAACGGTTCATTTTCGTGACGTTTGAGAAGCGAATCGCAGACGTTAATGCGGCGACACAGATTTCTCTCTGTGAGAACATGGGGAACCCATACATCGAGCTTCGAGGATAATTCCAAGCCTTTCAAATGGTCATAAACTGTTGAATTTGATAAATTTAACCTCAATCCGATCTCACGTGTTGTTATTCGCCGGTTCGCATCAACTAATGCCTTTATCGCGTCTTTATCAGCTTCAACCGGCCTTCCCGAACGTGGTGCATCTTCGACATCAAAATTGCCGGATCGAAATTTAGCGAACCAGTTCTGGCACTGGCGTACTGTCAACACACCTTCTCCATACACATCGGTCAATTTCTTTCTGGCTTGAACAGCATTTTTACCCTTTATGTAGTAAAACAGTAAGATATAGGTCGAAAATGCTGCTTATCGATCTCCATATTTAAAAAGGCACCAACCAAAAACTACTGCGTAGAATTAATTGGAATTTTTCACACACAAGCCTTGCTATATGAGCTCTCAAAGCATATAAAAATTATACGGCTTAAATGTGAAGTTGGGTGCAAAAAAATACAATTAAATCCTCTGTCGGGAAAAAACGAAATTACTTTCCGAACAACCCTATCTTTACATTATTTTGAAAATAGTTTCACAGACAACTTAGAATTTTACTTTTTTCGTTATATAGATGATATAATCATTTTTGGCAAGGAAGACAACTTTAAACCTAATATTAATTTTTATCCACAATATCTTAATTTGATACAGAAAAATAGTAGCAGTTATGAAGCAAATTTTCTTGATATAGAAATTAAATTAAAAGATAATAAAATAGTTACTAATATTTATGATAAACGAGAAGACTTTAATTTCAATATTATAAAAGTACCGCATTGGGAGAGTAATGTGCATGTATCTATATTCAGAAATATTGTTCTTAATTACACACTACGCAATAAATTTCTAGTTTCTAATACATCAGAAAAAATAAAAAACTATAAACATTTTACTAAATACTGTTTAATTCAAAACTACTCAATTAATTTTATTAATAGATATTTAGATAAAGAAACTCTAAATAGTAAGGTATAAATTTCCATAGTTTTAACAGGTTAATATTATACATTTATTATTTTTCCTAGATAGTTTTAAATACCCCCGATTTCTAGTTTGAGATAAAATTACTGTTTTTAAATGCATTATAACTTTTAAATCATATTAGAGTCTCTAAGATAATGGTAGTATGTTTACAATTCTTATTTTGTTATTTCTATTCTTTCCATACTTTTGCTAAGTGCTATTTTTCAGCCATTGTTTTGTTTTGAAATTGTATTTGGGTCCAGAATCTGGCAATAACTTGTTTATTGTACTCAGATTTAGCGTGGGCTCTGCATTTCAGTATGCAATTTTTGGGTAAGTTACCTTCTTCTTATAATGGATTTAGATTTCCTATCCATTATTTCCAATTGGTATTTGCTCGGTATTATTAACAGAAAGGGGAAGGTTGGCTGGCCAAAAAACATGTTCAACCCCACTTTTATACAGAGAAATTTTTTTTAAGGAAAATATTTCCTCTCCTCATCAGTGATATAGTGTGTGAGAAACATAGAGATTTGCTTTACGTAAAAAAAAATGGAGAGTTTGGACATTATTGTTTCATTAAAAGCTTATCTCGACTTGTTTCGAAACAACTCTCAAAACACCAACATGAAACGTACGTATGTAAAATATGTTTAAGTGCTTTGCAAACAGAATACAAACTTCTTCGGCACAATGAGATGAGTATACATAAAAGTCCTGCAAGAGTAGTAATGCCGTCAGAAACAAGTAAGTTTTTAAAATTTAAAAATTTTCAACATTGTTTAAAAATACCCTTTGTTGTATATGCGGATTTCGAGTGTGTAACTAGGAAAACTGATACTTGCTGTCCTAATCCAAACTTTTCATTTACTAATATTTATGAAAAACATGTCCCGATAGGTTTTTGTTATTTTATCAGTTATCAAGGGGGCATTATAAAAATCCAGTAGTATATAGAGGTGCCCCAAAAATTTTTATTGAAAAGTTAGAAAAAGATGCAATAGAAATGGATAATATTTATAAAAAACCGAAACCATTATTACCTCTTACCGAATCAGAAAAGCAATTGTATGATAATGCTAAAAATTGTTATGTTTGTGATCAAACCTTTCGCGAAAACAATATCAAGATTAGGGATCATAACCATGTGACTCAAAAATTTAATGGCCCTTGTTGTAATAGTTGTAATTTAGCAATGAAAACATCAAATTTTTGCCTGTTTTCTTCCATAATCTTTCTGGGTATGACGCTCATATTTTTATTAAGGAGTTAGGATATGATAAAAAACAAATTAATTTAATTCCGAACACCGAAGAAAAATATATTTCCTTCAGTAAAAATATTTCAAATGATTTTCAGTTAAGGTTTTTAGATTCTTTCAAATTCATGTCTTCTAGTTTGGAAAATTTGATAAAAACACTAAAAAAAGATGATTTTAAATATATGAAACATTATTTTGATTCAGAAAAAATAGATTTACTTTTAAGAAAAGGAATTTTTCCGTATGATTATTTTGATAGTTTTGAAAAGTGTAAAGATTCTTGTTTACCACCTATTAGCAAATTTTACAATAAACTAAATGAGGAGCCTATAAGTGTAGAGGATTATAATCATGCATGTAAAGTATTTAATGAATTTCATTTAAATAATCTTGGTGAATACTGTGATCTATATGTAAAAACAGATGTCCTATTGTTAACAGATCTCTTTGAAAACTTTCGGAAAATATGCATGCAAACTTATAAACTTGATCCCTGTTGGTATTTTACCACCCCAGCTTTATCATGGGATGCTATGTTATTACAACCTAAAGTAGCTATCGAACTGTTCACAGATTACGACATGCTTCTTTTTATAGAAAAGGGTGTAAGAGGAGGTATAAGTCAGTGCTGCAATCGTTATGCTATAGCTAACAACAAATATATGTCTAATTTTAACCCAGATGATGAGATAAAATATTTAATGTACCTTGACGCAAATAATTTGTACGGTTATGCAATGAGTAAATATCTACCCTTAAAAGTTTTTGTTTGGAGTGATAACAATTTAACTGAACAGGATATTTTAAATTTATCAGATGAATCCGATGTAGGTTACATCTTGGAAGTAGATCTTGAATATCCCTCCGATTTGCATGACAAACATTCAGACTTTCCCCTTGCCCCTGAAAATAAGCCCCCACCTAATTGTAAAGAACCTAGACTTTTAACTACTTTGGAACCCAAAACAAAATATGTTCTCCATTATTCTAATTTAAAGCTATATTTAAAATTAGGGTTAGTCTTGAAAAAAACTCATCACGTTTTAAAATTTTTTCAATCTCCTTGGCTTAAAAATTACATAGATTATAATACAAAATTAAGAACTAAAGCTGTAAATGACTTTCAGAAGGATTATTACAAACTAATGAATAACAGCATATTTGGGAAAACGATGGAAATTATAAGAAGAAGAGTAGATATACGTTTATGCTCAACAGAAGAGCAAGTTCGAAAGTTAATAGCGAAACCAAATTTTAATCGTCGTACAATATTTTCTGAAAACTTAATGGCCGTTCATCTTAAAAAAAACCCAAATCAAATTCTTGAAACCAATACAGGTAGGAATGGCGATTTTAGACTTATCAAAAGTCCTAATGTATTATTTTCACTAAGAGTACATGAAGCACCATTACGACTCGAAAGTAAGGCTCATGTATACAGACACCGATTCCTTTATCTATGAAATAAAGACTGATGATTTTTATAGTGACATGAAAGACGATATTAACTTATATGACACTTCAGACTATGACAAAAATAACATTTTTAAGGTATCCGAACACGTTCGGAGTACTTTTTAACAAAATAGCATACTAAAACATTATAAATGCTCTTTTAGGACTCAATACCAATAAATATTACTATTTAACTATCAAAATTTAATATAAATTACCTGAATTTTGCAAAAATCACATTTATAAGTTAAATTTTAGCAATATTTTTGAAAAACTTCAAAGCAGTTAGAGAAAAAAGTAATAAACATATATTTGTAAAAGTTTTACGAAAACAAACTAGATGCATTTATCTAGAAAATGTGCTAAAATTTTAATTTTTTATTAAAATTTGAAAATTTTAGAGCTGATTGAGTAAACATTATAAGAAATATTACGTTTTTTATGAGACCATTATTTAAATAGCAAACCATAACTCAAAAAGTATTCATACAATAAGAAATATTTTAGTACATTCTCTAGAAAATGGCGTAAATATCAGGTTTAAAAAGTTTTATAGAAATACATTCGTAATATTTTGAGTTATCGGACTCGCCGTGATAAATTTCGAGCAATTTAAATGCCCACTTCTGGTAGATCAAAAACCCTCACTTCTGGTTTTTCTAACTTTATAAAATTGATTGTAACTTGGGCTCTAGGTAGTGTAGAAACAAAATAAAGTATATTTCGTAAAGTCAAAAGATAGCTCTATATTCAATAAAATAAAAAAACAAAAATATCTGTCTTGACTGAATTGGGTCATTTTCAACGTGTTCGGATACCTTAATTTACCTCTAGTTAACAAAAATGTCTTCGGGAAAATGAAAGATGAAAACAAAGGAAATATTATGACTGAATATGTAGGATTAAAATCGAAAATGTATGCCTACAAAACAAACCATAAGATTGAAAAGCGGTTAAAAGGAGTTAAAAAACAAACTTTAAAAAATAAAATAACATTTGAGGACTAGAAAGTCTGTCTTTTTAATCAAAAATCAAAATATGTTGACATGAACTTAATTATATATAGATCCAAATTTCATTCAATACACTCCATAAAGCAAAACAAACTTGCTCTGTCCTATAAAGATGACAAAAGGTTTATTAATGAGGATGGCATTACTACGCTTGCCCGTGGACATTGGTCATTGATGAATTTAGACCTATTCAATGAGCAGTAAGACATAAAATCCAATGATGACATAATAACGTGATTTTTGTAATGTAAATAAAAGATTGTAATGTGAAATGGAATGCTGCTTTTGTAAATAAACAACTTACTTTGTATCTTTTTGTGTAATCCTTATACTGAAATCAATTTTACAATTTGTTGTTCTCCTGTAATGTATATATATATATATATATATATATACGATTGTAATGTAAAACGCAATACAAGATGTTGATTTCTGAATAAAAAATTTACTTTGTATCTTTACTGTGTATGTGTAATCATTATACCGAATTAAAATTTACAATTTGTTATTAAAGCAATGTATAATAAATGTTTTTTTTATTTCTATTCAATTAAGAAAAAAATAATTTAACTAAATGGTTATTGCAATGAACAGTTATACAATTTATACTCTTTCGAAAAGGCAAAGAGTTTGCTTTAAACACATAAACATAAATTTTTCCTTACTTTTATACAAAATATATTTAAAATATCAGTTATGCTTAACATACTTGGTTAATTTGTTTGAAAGACGTATATTGATATTTATCTTTTAAAACGAAACTATTTCAACATAAATTAAACTAGAAAGCAGTATGAAAAAAAATTACCAATATAACCGTATAAAAAAAACCCCAAATTTTTTCAGATTTATAAAAATAATTTTTTTTAAAGCCAAATCTTGTCGGAAACTTATACAAAATATTTATACAGTATTTTTTTTCCTTACTTTTGTATGAAATGTATTTAAAATATCATTTACGCTTAAACATTCTGAGAAATTTTTTTTTTTAATATACCCAAACTTATTTTTAAAAAGAAAGTATCTTAACCTAAATTAAACTAACAAGCAATATAAATAAAATTAACTCAAATTAAACATTTAAAAAATCATTTTATTCAGATTCTCATAATATTCAAAATAATCAGGTGTTAACATTTCTCTTACTTCTCTTAAAATATTATCTAAGCAAAGATTTTACAAAAATCAGGAGGGAAACAACTCAACTCCACACCGCCTCTGCGCCTGCACCTCCACAGGAAGAAAACAACTCAACTCAACTCCGCCCCTGTGCCTTTACAGCAGAATCGGCTTTTCTTATCTACTTAGGAGCTTTCTTATGCATAAGTTTTACTATATCCTAAGAGATTGAAGCAAAGGGTAAGATCCAGGAGAGCAGCAGTCATTGCATTCTTTCCATGTATTGGAGCAATAGTATTACGGAGAATAAAATTAAAATCAGTAAACCATACCTCAAAATCTTTACTACATTGAGGATGAATGAGTGAGAGCTATAAATAAGTCGCACTATAAAGCTGCAGGAGAGGGTGGGCTATTGACGACGGATCTTGTAATTTTTGAACCATGGTCAAGTGACGAGAATGATACCTGAGCTGGCACCTCCTCTCCTAACTACCTCCCCACACCAATGGGAGGACGTTTAAGCCTCGACATATTTAATGTACATCAGTCATGACATGCCTGCCATGAGTCCGTGACCTTGACCACTAGGCTACCATGGCCATCATTATTATATTGACATGATTTAATTTAAAGTCTCCGGATCTGGCAAAGATACAAAAAAGAATTTTAGTTGTAATATACTGAGTCCCGAAAGATGCTTGTAGATTTTTTGTATAAAAGGAACTATTATTAATAATGATTTGGAGAACTAAAGTTTCATAATCTTGTGTCTGCATAGATTGAACAGGAATCGGTTGGCCAGATAGGTTTTGTTGGTACTGCTATCAGAAGTCCTTCTTCTGGTCTGTCAAGTCTATCCTGTCTAAAGATGACTTTTCCTGAAAATCGTAAGCTATCATTAGGTTTCAAAAATCTTGTAACGGGTCTATTCCCGTGCATTTCACTAATCCTCTTTGGGAAAAATTGTATCAAATTAAATATTGTTCAATTGAAAACTTTCTCCCGAAGAAGACGTGATATATGTAAACTGTGTCGTATGTTTAAACATTAACTTTTAAGTTCAGAGACAGAGAGAGTTAGGAGTTAGATGTTTGAGATTGACGTAAAGTAATTGAAAGTTAAACGAAAACAAAAAAGAAACAAAATTCTTCCCTTTTTCGTTCATAATTGTGGAATAGAATGTTGTCTGGTATCTGTGTTACTGATTGTATCATTTATGTTATGAGATGGGAGGGGGGGGGTATCCGGAAAAGTGCGCAAAACTTCAGAATCATTGTATATTGGGGCCTAAATCTGTTGTCTACAATACCGTAGAATAATTTCCTAATGATGTTCTCGAAATTTTCGTCTTACCTTAACCAAAGCAAAATTATTTGTGCATTTAAATTAGAGTGCCTTGTTTATTTGATCAAAGAAAGACAGCTAGGGGAATTTTCTAAACTCTATTTCAATTTATGCAATTTGAAACTTTTGAACATTACCCAATGTGGGTCTATCCACAATTAAGACAGCTTGCATGATTTCGGTCAAATCAAGAGAGACGAATGTAAGTAAAACATTTATCGCATTGATGGGTTTTGTCTATAAAGTGTTGGAATCGGTGATTCATATTCCAAAGTTTTTAACGCGTTCTAGTGTATTTATACCAAGAATGTTGATTAAGATTGGGAAACTTCTTGATAATTGTCAGTTTTTTCAAACCGTTTTGTAGATCGGTTGCCAAATCTATCAGATATAGAGTTGTGAGTATTTCAAAAAGAAAGAATCGATTTCCCATTTAATATTGGCTTTTACAGAAGTGTTTAAAACTTGATCTAATGTTAGAATTTGGTCAGTGTATGCAGGGCCGGACCGTGACCTTTGGGGGCCCTGGGCTAATAATACTTGGGGGGCCCCTAAATAATAAAAAAAATGTGCCATTTTCCTAAAAAAATTTTTGAGAGGAAAAATTTTAAATATAGGAATCTCTCTCTTAAGGGCTTTTTTTTTTATTGCAAACAATTTAAATTCGTTATAAACAGTAATATAATTTACAAAAAAAACACACTTTTCTGCTGCAAATTCTTTTATTTGCTTATCCCATTTTAAGTCTTTATGGAGATCAGTATTAATTGAAAGAAGTGATAAATAAGTAAGTCTAGTATTACTCATTGTTGTCCTATATTACTATATAGGACATTTTAGAGAATGCACGCTCCGCTTCACTAGTAATAGGGAGCGTTATAAAATTCTTTAAGACGGCTTACAAATTTGGAAAAAAGTGAGCAAGTTTCTTTTCAAAAATTAAATTTAGCATATCACTACAAGTATAGGACAGCTTAGTTTGTTTTAGATAAGTTTTGAGTTGAACATCTCCATTTACTAAATGTTGGTCTACATCATCTGAATAGGAAGTACATTCTCCAGGTCGACGCTCTCCTTACTTTGATCTTGCAAATACAGGAAAAATTTAAATACTATATTCTGCATATTGATTTCCATTTAAATCAAGAGTTAGCTTATCTAACGAAACAATAAGTGTGTCCCTTTTAAATTTTTCTGTCCCATACAGAGCTTTTTTCATCGATTTATCTGCAAATTTTGAAATAACCCGTCTCTTGCTCACATCACTATATTCTGTTCCTACACTAGGACTTAATTTTTTAGCTGCGTCTGAATACTCCTATAGTTTTTTATCTGATTCATGTTCATTGCTTATAAGCGTTTTTATTGACATAATTAACTTATTTCCTTCACAGATGTCCTAACCAGATGTTTGTTATTTTTTGTTAACTGAATTAAATCTTTCAAAAATTTCTTCCTAAAATATAACTTAAATGCAGTTTCGAATTTTGTTAATTTATTAAGAAAATTTACAGCTTTTTTTCGAAAATCAACTTTACATTTTCATTTTTACTAAATATTTTAGGAATATTCGTGTTATTACCATAATAATCTTTAAAGGCTTCAACCGCATCGTAGTGACAAGACTATCTGGTCTGACTTAAACTTTTTAAGGTAAATTTCAGATTAATTTTATAATTTAGAAGTTCCCCCCTACAGATCGAAGCAGAAAAGAAAACATATATTTGTTGCACTAAACCAAAGAAGTTCACTCAGTTTCAACCTTAACTGGTTCTGCTCCAACCAGACTAAGAGAATGTGCAGCACACGATACATAATTAATGAATTTATTTATTTTTTTGGAAGAGCTTGCACACCATTATATCGACCGCACATATTGGAAGCGTTGTCAAATGACTGTCCCCTACAATTATGCAATAGCAGTTCATTTGTTTCTAAAAATTCTTGTAAATAATTAAATAAGTATAATCCAGTATGACTACTAATCTTTATTAATGAGACACATCTTTCATACATTCCCCCCCTCCCTTCGAAATCAATATCGTAGTACAATAGCAAATTGGTCATTGTGGGAAAAATTTGGTGTTGAATCCATCCCAATTGAATAGTACATTGTGTAAACGTTATTTGTTTGCGTTGTAATTGTTTTAATGATTTGCTTGCCCATGATCTCGATTATTTGCTAATATATCGTTTTTGATAAGGGCGATATTAACGATTTTGATCGTAATTCTCACTGTTCAATATGTTCACGAATGAATGGTTCGAACTCGCCGCTAGCAGTTCCAGGGCACCCATAAAATTACCATTATGAGGAGAACCAAAAACTTCCTTGGTACCTCTAAATGTTAAACCTCTTATAGCCAATAACACGTTTAAGGACATTGTGGTAATATTATATTGTGTATCTTTTCTTAGTTGCTCCTTTAACTGTTTATCTAACAGGAGGAGGACACGACTAAGGAAATTCATTTGAGGGCGAAGTTTTGTGTAATAGTAGTACTCCTTTATGGTGTCCAACTGTCACTATAATAGCGCCGAATAGACAGTCAGTTCCGAGAAAATAGCCTTCGAAATTCATACTTAGCTTTTACACAATTTAGCTTTTTTCAGCTCCAGCGATGCAGTGCCATAGGTGGTAGTGCACCTGCATTCCACGTGGTCTGTTAGGGTTCGAGTCACGCGATAGACTTGCTTCGTTTCTTTTCCAATTAATTTAATTATTTTTACAATTAAAAAGTTTATTTAAAAAAAGTCTTATTCAATACTTTATGTAATTATTTTATATTTTAAAAATTAAACAATTACTATAATTATAGAAATATTTATATTATATTTCATAAATATATTATAATATTAATTTATTATTATAATATTAATTATTATAACATTATTAATGAATAATATTTATTATAAAAATATATTAAATTAAAAGATATTTTATATAAGTATTTCTATTTTAAAAAGTAAAATAATTACAAATAGTTTTATAATTAGATAAAAAAATAATTTTATAATATGCAAAATTGATTATGATATTTTATTACTACAATTATTTTATAATTATAAAAAATATTTGTAAGAAAAATTATTTAATTTTAAAAATAATTGAATGAATTGAAAAAAAGCGAGTGTACCACGCGACTCGAACCCTGACCGATCGCAAAAAAATGCAGGTACACTATTATTTATACTACAGCATCGCTGGAGCTGATTAAAACTCAATTGTATATAATTAATTGTATAGTATGAATTTCGATTGCTATTTTCTCCAAATTGACTACCCATTCGGCGCTATTACATTGAGGGTTGAAGATCCTAAAGCAGTGGTTCACGGAACCCTGGGGTTCTACAAGGCATACTCAGGGGTTCCACGAGTCACAATAAGAAATCTAGAAGAAATATGTATGCAAAAAAGTTTTATAACTTTTATTATAAAATAAAAGTTAAAGAATAATAAAACGTTTAAACTTTATATATATATGCTTTCTACTAGATTGTGAATTTTCTATTGTTTACTATCTCGGGTTCCACGAGATAATTTTATACTCGTTAGCTATCTTGCCTTGCTAACTAAATAGTTTTCTAATGGAAATTGCACCTTTTTACATTTGTGAAAAACAGCACCTATAATGAAGGAAAACGAACATGTTGACAGAGTTGATATTAAAATCTAAATTTAAGCAAAAACATCCTCTAAATTTTAGGTTTCAAATTCTCTCTCATTCAAAATACACGGGATTTCTTACACATCTATAAACATTTTTATGCCCTTCAGAACATTGTGTTTAAGTGAAAGATATTTCTCAACGTAAGTGGCTGCACAAACAAAGTATAAAAGCAAATTAAACTCAGAATAAGTTATGCGAATGCACTTAATCTCAACAGAACTAGACTGCGACCGTGTGTAAAAAAGGATGCGCATATCTCAGTTACTAAATATAATGCATGGACAGGTGACACTTGAATAAGTAAATTATATTAACAAAATTAGATTGGAATTTGTTTAATAATAAATGTGTAAATACTTTTTAATTGCTTTTACTTGAAGTGCCTGTAACATGTTGATCTACTTTTAATATTACTTTGAGACATATTCTTCGACGTATGTGTTTGGAATTGGGTTCCACGAAAACACTTCCTAGTTCAAGTTGTTCCACGAAAGCACTTTCAAACTCCAGGGGTAACACAAAAGCACCTTCAATTTCTAGGGTTTCCGGGAGTTAAAAATGTTCGAAGACCACTGTCCTAAAGGAGTACTGCTAATACACAAATGAATTTCTTTAGTCATGCCCTCCTCTTGTAAAATAGACTTATTTTCTTTTCGTGTCAACCTTAATGTGTCTTTATGCTCAATAGAATTTTCCTGATTTTCTAAACAACTTGTTAAGTGTTTCCTATAAAAAAAAATAGGTTGTGTATTGAGAATTTGTTTTAGAAAAAAGTCTGCAGGTCAAACAAAAAACCCTACCAATACTAGTTAAATAGCATAGCCAAGATCTTTCCAGCACTTGGCCATTTTTTTTAATGAAATGATTATTCGAAAATGCTCTCTTTTGTCCTTTGTATTCTCTTACAGAAACATAATATTTATTGTTTTGGTTTTTATTTTGAAAATAACTCATTTCATGTAAAAGGATACAATCAATAAAATTATTACTTAGCGATTTAGGCCACGAACCCCCGTCAACGCATTTTTTAAACTCAAACCCATCATTTTGTATTGCGGGGGCCCCATGGTTCTAGTGGGCCCAAAGGCTATGTTATGTGTTATGTTATGGTTTTTCAATCCTTTGTAAGATCTGGTATGGGGCCTGATTGCACCTATTTCACAAAAATAAATGGCTACAGAAAAGTGTCACTACGTTTGTATAAGTGCTCGATGCTCATCGGCACCATTCTATGATATAGCATCTGTCTATTAATTATTAATTTTCACCTTTATCGGTGGTAAGGTGAAAGAACAAAAGTAAATTATGCTCTTGCTCTCGAAAATAAAAATAAATTTGGTATAATATTTCGTGTATTTTATTTTTTTAAATGTATTTTTCTACTGGTTTATTTTATTTTATTACTATTTTGATTTTAAGCATCTTTTCCTATTTGTTATCTTCAACGGTGAACGGGGACCCTAGAACCTGGTGGGGCCCTGGGCTGCAGCCCATTAAGCCCATACGTAGATCCGGCCCTGAATGTATGCAGTACCTGAGATACTAAATTAGGTCTTACGATTTCGATTAAAGGATATATTTGTTACAATAACACCCGTAGATATTTTGCCTTTTATTTCGGGGTGTAAAAGTTGTGGGTTAGGTTTAGATATGCAAGATGATTCTTAGGTTTGCTCGAGTAATATGCAGATGTCAGTAATATTTTTGTTTTCAACTCATTATTAGCTCCCGGTAAGTTTTCGGGCTTCGGAAGTACTTAGAATCTCCAACTTCAGCCATTTTCTGTCATTTTTAGATGTGTGTTACCAATATCTCTTGTTCAGTTAATGGAGTGACTGAATTTGAGTCTCCATTAAGAAAACTAAAAGGAAAAAGTTGGTTAACTTACTAGAGTCCAACTGAAAATGAAAGAGAAACACTTGCACCTCATTTTTTTAGTCGTTAATATTCTCTCAAAGTGTACTATTAAACTTTATTCAAATGCTAGTTTTTCCACCAAGGTAAATATTTTTTTTCCTCTTAAGCAGCTTAAATTTACTTTTTCTCAAAACTTCTCTCTTCTTCGTTTAACACTCTTAAATGCGTTTCATATTTTTCATTGCTTCAGTACAAAAGCCATTACAAATCACATGTGGCCACGGCAGTCTAGTGGTCAAAGCCCCCGACTCGTAGCTGGCATGTCATAGGTTCGAACCTAGCCCCACTGAAGACCTGCCATGTAGACGGAGCTCTTTCATGTTAATCCTGTCGAAGCTCAAATGTCCTCCTGTTGGTGTGGAATTTAGGAGAGGAGATTGCTAGTTCTAGTGTTGTCCTCGTCACTTGACCAAAATTACGAAAAACACGCTATTAGCTCTCGTGTAACTTAATAGTGTGACGTTAATTTTGCTCTCACTTTTCCCCTCTTTACAAGTCCCCATTCAAAGTTCAAACTCTGTTGGTTTTTTCGTTCACTTTTGGGATACAATTTTGGTTTTTGTTGGTTATAGGGACCGTGAAGACGAACGAGTAGAAAACGCGTCAAAATTCTATTCCGTCATTGTGTTTGATGTTAAAGCATTTTATCGGGTGCATGAGTGAATATTTCCGTCACGCTGTTCAGGTACACGAGGGCTTTTCGCGACAGATCTCGTAACTTTGAACCATGGTCAAGTGACGAGGACGACACCTGAGCTAGCTTCACCTCTCCTAACAGCCCACACCACACCAAAGGGAGGAATTAACCAAAGGGAGGTTAAACTTTTCGAGCTCTCGAAAGGTTTAACGTGCGTCGCTCCCCTACGTAGTGGGTCTTCAGTGGCACGGATCGAACTCATGACACGCCAGCCATGAGTCCATTACCTTGACCACTAAGCTACCACGGCCACAAGTATTTTATCGGATGATATCGTTAGTGTTCCTGTTTTTTACAACTCAGAAAAGCAATCGCCATCCAAAGATCCAAATGATCAAGATGTATATGACTTTTATGAAGAAAAAAAAATTTTTAAGTGTAAAATCTAGCTGTTTCCAGCAAAGAGCGTATATAAAGCTGAAGAAACTTTGCTCTAACAGGAGGAAGGCAAGATTTTTATCAATCTATTTAAAATCACTTTTCAATCTATTTAAAATTATAAAGTACACTCTAATAATAAAAATCCATATAATGGTGTGTAGACTTTTTTCTTCTTTTTGCGGTGGCATATGTATAAAAAAACATGTAGACGACAGCACCGAGTTAAAAATTAAAAAAGACGAGTTAAAAAATAAAAAATCCGTTAGTCTAAGTGAATGAGTGAATATTAACGTCGCACTGTTTAGCTACACGAGGCTTTTGGTGACAGATCTCGTAATTTTGAACCATGGTCAAGTGACGCGGACGACACCTGAGCTGGCACCCTCCTCTCCTAACTACCCGTTAGTCTAAGAGGGGAGGGACTTGAGACCTCAAACCCCGTCCTTGTGTACGCCACTAAAGCAGTCACAAGTCACAAAAAAAAAATTTACTATTTGAACTGTCACGTGGTAAGAAAGAAACTATTGTAGAGCCATTTAAATGATCCAACTCGATTAAAAATCTACGAACTGAACTGTACGCATTAGTTGCAAGAGTTGGCATGACGTTAAATAGAGAGAACTTTTGAGTTACTCACGACTTGGGTGTTCCTTT
>BMAO01004879.1:0-73374 GCA_019973975.1 Trichonephila clavata
TCTTAAGAGCCACCGGCGTATATAAGCGTCTTGCTCATCAAAGCTTTAATTAGCCCAGACGTATATATACGTCTTTTCAAAGTACAATCTTTTCTGTGCACTGTTATCCATAAAATTATTCCAGAGGCTTTGGAATGTAATAAAAGGACCGTGACAGTGTGTTTGGGAAGAACTTACTTATTTCTGAGAGAATTTGCTTATCTATATATATATAAAGGAGAAAAGCGACTGACTGACTGACTGACTAATCACGAAATCTCTGGAACTATTCAACCTACAGACTTGAAATTTGGTAGACATGTTCCTTTGATAGAGTAGACATCAGCTAAGAAAGGATTTTCCGAAATTCGAAACGCAAGGGGCGTTACGGGGGGTTAAGGGCTTTAATAATAATTGTTTCCATGTTTAAACTACTTGATGTACAATCTTAAAATTGGGTAAGCGGATTCCTTTCAGAGAGTAGAGATCCGCTACAAAATGAGTTTGCTGAAAATCGACCCCCAAGTGGCATTGCAGGGGCTTAGGGGGCGTTATAGATAATTATTTCCATTTTTAAACTATTTGACGCACTGTCTTTAAATTTGATATATATAGATTCCTTTCGTAGAATAATGATCAGTTACAAAACGGGTTTTGTGAAAACAGACTTCTAAGTGGCGTTGGGGGGGATTAAGGGGCGTAATAGATAAATATATCCGTTTTTAAACTACTTCACCTACCTGCTTGAAAATTGGTAGGTAAGTTTCTTTCATGGAGTAAATATCCGCTACAAAATAGGTTTTGGGGAAAATTGACCCCCAAGGGGTGTTGCGGGGGCGGGGGTTTAAGGGCGTTATAAATTCCGATTTTTAAGTTATTAGACGTACAGTCTTGAAACTTAGTAAGCAGATTCCTCTCATAGGGTAGAGATACGCTAAAAATGGGTTTCGTGAAAATTGCCCCCAAGTGGCGTTGAGGGACTTAAGGGGCGTTATAAGATAATTATTTCCATTTTTAAACTATTAGACGCACAGTCTTTATATTTGATAAAGAGATTTCTTTCATAGAGTAGAGATCAGCTATAAGAAGGTTTTGTGGAAACAGACCTCTAAGTGGCGTTGCAGGGGAATAAGTGGCGTAAGAGATAAATATATTCGTTTTTAAACTACTTGACCTACCTGCTTGAAAATTGGTAGGAATGTTTCTTTCATGGAGTAAATATCCGCTACAAAACGGGTTTGGGGAAAATTGAGCCCCAGGGGATGTTGCGGGGGGTTAAGGGCAGATATAAATAGTTATTTCTATTTTTAAACTATTAGACGCACAGTCTTGAAATTCGGTAAGCAGATTCCTCTCATAGGATAGAGATACACTACAAAATGTGTTTTGCGAAAATTGACCCCTAGGTGACGTTGCGGGAGTTCAAAAGGCGTTATTGATAATTTTTTTTTTGTGCATTTTTAATTTATTGGACGCACTGTCTTCAAATTTTGCTAAGCAGGTTCCTTTCATAGAGCGCAATTCCCCTACAAAATCGGTTTTGTGAAAACAGACCCTTAAGTGGCGTTGCGGGGGCTTAAGTGGCGTTATAGATAATTATCCCCATTTTTAAACTATTAGACGTACAGTCTTGAAATTTGATAAGCAGATTCCTTTTGGAAGAGGACTGCTACAAAATGGGTTTCGCGAATATCAACTACCAAGTTTAATTTCGGGAGATTAAGAGGCGTAATCGATAAATATTTCCATTTTTAAACTATTTGATCATCCTGCTTTAAAATTGGTAGGCATGTCCCTTTTATAAAATAGAGTTCCTCTAACAAAGAGTAAAACGAAAATTGATCCCAAGGATGGTTGCGAGGGGTCAAGAGGAGTTACAGAAAAAAAATCCTGTTTTTAATTGTTAGACCCAAATACTTGAAATTTGTTAAGCATGTTTCTTTTGTTGAATCCACTAAGAATGTATTTTAAGCAAATCAAGTTCTGGGGGGCGTGCAGGGGGTTACTGGGACGTATTGACAAAAAAATTCTTTTTTTCGAGCTACATGGACTATAATAATGAAATTTGGTTTCCCTTTTTCTTTTGTTGAATTGAAATCCGCTAAGAGCGGTTATTTTGGAAAACGGCTCTCAACGGGATTACGGGGATATTGATAGTAAAACTTTTTTTTTCTGTTAGATTTAGACTTGAAATTTGGCTTGCATGTTCAATTTACGGAGTAGAGATCCACCGAAATTTGGTTTTGCGGGAATCCACTTGGTTTTTGGGTTACGAAAGAGCAAACATCATTCTATACTTCAATTTTAGAGATTTTTTAGAAAATACAAATTAGATGAGTTCTGCCCTTTTTTTTTATCAACAGGTGACAGTTAAAGGTGTAAGTATATTTTTCAATACAATCGAATTCTTAATGCTTGGACTTAGATATCAATAGATTATACATATATATATAAGCAGTAAAATTTATAAAACACCATGAAATACCCAGCGAAGCGGGCGGGTAACGGCTAGTTATATATATATATATAATTCCTTTTTTTTCCTCCCCTCCAACACATCACATACGTATGCCCACGTGAAAAACGGTTGATTTGGGGAGCGAATCACGTAACTTTTTATCGGCAGTTGATTATAAACCATACAAATTATCAATATAATTGTTAATTTTGTATATAATTTTATATATGACAAGCCCATGGGGTCACTGGTAATTATTAAACTTCTTATAGTATTGTTAAATTAATTATGAAATACATTGTGCAGTCTGATACATTTATAAGTTTATTATATCGGTGTAAAAGCGCACTTTATTTTTTATTATGTCAGAATGTACTTCATTTCTTTATTTTCAGTAAATTAAACTTCTTTTTAAAAAAATAACCCTTTGTTTACGATTTCTTGTAGAGTTATCGCGCCCTCCCAGGGGGGCACGCCCCTCAGTTTGAGAAACGCTACATTAAAGTAATACGCCTCGTCCATTATTAAAACAAATAAGAAAAAATGAAGAAATAAACCAGAAACAGCTTCCACATCTGGCTTATAACTCCATAAGGAATGTTATTGGCATCTGGTATACATTTTTAGTAATGTCTTTTATTGATATCTCATTTCTTTTAACTTAAATAAATGTTCAAATAGTCAATATGTATGCTTTCCAATAAATAGTAAGTATATTAAAGCCTAACTCTTCTAACTGAAATAAAAGCCACCAAATCAAAAGAAGTATTTATTTTGACACTAATACCAATATAATAAGATAAAACATTTCAAAATATGAATAAAATGCATCACAGCAGAAACTTTTCATTCCATTTATTGTATTAAGCCTAACATTTCTTTTCATCAAGGAATCAATATCTTTTCATAAGTTATTCACCGCTTTATATAACCAGTTTCTTTTTGTTATGCAGTCAATAAAAATGACGAATTGCATTGAAATGTTGATGGATGAAGTCCGTTAATGGCCTAGCAATGGATCCCATTATAGGAAAAAAGTTCTTCGATTTACCATTCAGGCTTAAGGGAAGAAAATGGAGCGTCTAATTTCAATAAATCATAGCTTAATGGTTAGTAAAACGGTAATATTTGAAAATTTAATGATTACAAAAGTCAGTGAGTCTTAGTTAATTTTTATTTCTTAGTTGAAGACTTTAACGCTTTCATTATATATATATATATATATATATATATATTAATACATAAATAAATATTAAAATATCTTTTACTCTTAAGAGGTCTCAAGGGTATTAATTTTGTCTCGAGGGGTGAAAATATAAACAATTTTTCAAACAGGTATACTTCTTTTAAATTTAAATTAAATAATTCGAATCTCTTACACATTATTTACGAATGATTATGGTTTCAGAAAAGTACAAAATGTTTGAAATGCAATCATAATTTTAAAAATTATAAGCATATGCAAATAAGAAATAATTTTATTATAATGTTAAGTAGTTTTTGCGTTGCGCAAGCTATTTTCTAAAATAGTACCCTTGGATGTATAAAACTTTATAGAATTATAAAATGCATCGTATTCTTTAAGCCCTAGCAATTTAAGAATAATATAACTTTTGTATTTCAAAATGTTTGAAAAATATTTAAATTTAAAAAAAAAATTTGAAAATATAATTTTTTTATTTAAAAGAAATATTACTTATTATTTTATTTATTTAAAAATACTACGGAGTAATAAGGATACATTTAACTTTATAAATCAACTTATTGCTAGCAATTAAAACAATTACTTTCGAAAATAGCATGCACAAGGTAAAACTTAATTAATATTCCTTATAGAAATATTTCTTATTTTCGTTTGCTTATAATTTTTAAATCATGATTATATCTTAAACATTTTACACTTTTCTGAGGCCTTATTCCTTTATAAATAATGTGTAAGAGATTCGAATTATTTAATTTTAATTTCAAAAAGTTATATGTATTTGAATATTGTTTATATTTTCAGCCCTCTAGAGAAAGTTAACACCCCAGAAACCCTTAAGAAACTTTAATTTACATAAAGATCAAATCCAGCCCCTAATTCTTTGCTTCTAGCACCTTTTAAAGCCCATTACCTTTAAGAGATAGCAGATTATTAGTGGTCCTGGCTGAGAGTGAATGACCGGGGTTGTCGAGTTATGGGATTGAGTTCTGATGCCACTGAAGTCCCTCGATGTAGAAGGGCTGTTGAAGCTTAAAGTCATCATGTTGGTATGGCATGGATACGGAGAGTAGAGTGCCAGTTCAGTTGTCGTCCTCGTCATTTGACCATGATTCAAAATTACAAGATCTGTCGCTAATAGCCATCGTGTTACTTCGAAGTGCAATGTTAATGAAACAATTAATGATCATTTAATGGCTGACTAGAAGAGAAATTGGAGGCTTGGTTGATTGATCTGTTGGTTTGTCATTTGAATCAGATTTATGGATTGATTGCTTGATAAAGTCGCGCTTTAAGGCAATAGCCTTAAAATATTTTAATGAACGATCTCGTACTATTGAGCCAAGGTCAAGTGATGAGGACGACATCTGATTTAGCACCTCATTTTTCAACTTCTACAGTACGTAATCGTGCTGCAGCGTCGTTTCTTTGACGGCTATCCATTTTATCTCTCTTTTCTTCTCTCCCACCCTAAAGCAAAATATCACGTTATATGGTCTTCTAACTATAGTATCGGTAAAACCGGATGATAGTTGGGACACACCTGTTTTTACTTCTGTCCATTTTTCCGTTCCCTCTAACATATAGCCTTGCTACATATGTATTGAAGGAAGTGTTGGCTATTGGGAGAAATAAATTCAAATGATTGTATTTTTAGTATAGAAGTGGCAGGTCAATTTATAGATCTTCATGTGGTATTCAATAGATGGTGACAAGAGGATCACATTCCATACCGGCTTTTTGTCTCAGAAGAACCAATGGTGGTTGATACTAAAACTGAGGATGCTATGTGCAGATTCGTGTTCCTATTGATACGGGGCTCCAGCAGCACAATATATGACTTCTGTTATTTCATGATTTTTACACTTTTCCCTGTTGACCGGATGCCAATACATTCCTTAGAATTGGGATGCGTCAAACACCCTCGGGGTTATTACACCCATAAAGTACGTTGAGTGTATCACTACACGCTGTGTCTCTTCCAATTAGAAAATTAAAAAAATTCAGAAATAAAGTTTCCGTGCATTGAAATTGGTGCGATGCGGCGGAGTTTATAAGGAGCTGCACTCGAAAACCAAACAGAATTTGGAGGGGATTGGAAGGCGTTTCTCACACCCAATGTTGCTGAATTTTTAAGACGCAATGGCTCGTTTAGCGACCCATGGAGGAACCGACTCACTCTCCCCTATCTTTCAGATAAGTGTTTATAATTTTGTATTCATTTTGTGCCAACTTTAATTGTTTAAATAAACATAAATTCTTTAAGCTAAATAGCGTAATTTCATTTTTTTTCATTCAGTGAATTCGTAAATTATTAACACAGCGTAAGAGAGTAATCTTGAAAGATAACCTTAAATTAAGCCTGATGCAAACTGTACGAATCTGGGTTAATATTTAAATATAGCGTTGCAACACTATCAATCAGAAATTATAGGGGTGTGAGGGAGGCTCAACAAGAGACGTTTAAAGATAGATATTGCAAGGTGACGAGGAGGAGCGATTAGCGATCAGAAAGATCTGCAAAAGAACCTACAAGTTGGTAGGATGAAGAGAAAAATATGAAGACCCGCGAGAAAGAGCCCAACAGTCGACGATACAAGTAGCCGCTAGCTAGAGGTGTAAATTTTCATATTGATAGCCATTTCGAATTGTAAAAGGATTCAAAACAATCTCTCTGCAATACCGTTGCGTCGTAACGCTTCCTCGCTGAAAGATGTCAAGCGGTATTTTGCTATTGTACATGATACCTGCTCACACCCTCACGCCTGGGCCGTACCGATCACGTTCACAAGCCAACTTTTGTGCATAACGTGTTCCATGCTCACTCCCCAGTAATTGGTGGCCAGAATCACCCGTAACAATGAAAAGAGATTCGCCAGAGAACATCACTCTAGACCCGGGGTGGGCATTACGTCGATCGCAATCGACCGGTGGACCACCAAGACAATTTGGTGTGATCGTCTGAAGATTAGCCGTTAGTAATTGTATACGGAAATATTCAAGATTTGTTGACAGTACGCAGACTAAGTCTTCTACTGACTATAATTACGAGAACAAACTTTAGATGAAATGTTTTATTTTTAATGCACTTTGAATTGTTTGATAATAATGTATCATGGTATTATTATATTTGTGGCTATTATTATTATGTTTATATTTTGCGCTTTGCTTTAAACGCGTTTCTAAAAAGTGAGTTTTTTATTTTATTTACGTAGTTAAGTACGCATTCCGTATTTATTATTATGTTAGAATAAAAATTGTTTTATTTTTACTTGCCTCACACACCACACCTATGAACTTGTGCAGTGGGTACACTCGTGATTTTTTCAAAGGGTACCCGGCGTGGTGGTCCACGGTCGAATGTCTAATACTCTCTTATCCTACCCTAATACGCTACCAAACATATTTTATTTTTTGTTTTGTAGATTTTTATGAACAAAGAACAGCAAGAAATAAATTACTCAATACATATTTAGCATTAATAGAAAAATTATTAATAATTAACACTTAATTAAATTTTACGTACTATATACATGGGATTATAATAGATCGAAAAAAGAATCATAGACTGTGGAGGTGGGTCCAGACACGTGGACCCTCCCCCTCCCACCTTTGTGTGTGTCACTGATACTGGGTGGACCTCAACACCTTACAAAAATTAGAAGTAGCCCATACCCAGGAAAAGTCTGCCCACCCCTGCTCTAGACCATAGGTTCTCAACGTGGGCGATAACGCCCCCTTGTGGGCGTTTGGGGCATTCAGGAGGGCAGTAAAAGACCCAGAGAAAATTAGGGGGCGTTGAGATGACATGGAGGGGCTTGAGCAGATTAACCAAAAGAGACCAAAAAGAACACGCTGATTGTGTAGAAACAAAAGTAAACTTTAATACTGTTTACCTTATGTTGATTGTATGCATTTAAATCATTTCAATATCACATGTACGAAAATTCACATATTTCTGTAGTTCGGGAAGTGGATGAAAAACTTAAAGATTACATTTTACATTCAGACTAAAATAAAATTGAATGTATAGTGCATTTTAATTTCTGTAGTGCACGTATTGTTTTTGTCTGCGAGCAGTAGGACACATGCTTCATCCACTGCATCTCATTACTTATATTACCCAAGAAACTTAATTAAATATGTTAACCAGGAATTAACGTGTGATTCTGTAAAGGCTAAAACTGTCAATTTATATTTATTTTGAAAGCAATAGTTTATTATGAATTATTTCGTATCATCAAAACCCCTGCCTGTCTTTATAACAGGTAAGCTAAAACTTTTTTTTATTCCACTCTTTTAAACGAAGAAGATATTCAGTAGCTTTTCAATTCTAACAATTTCCTACTTATGACTAAAAAATATAATATTACACATTTAGATATATCTGTGGCAATAGATATTTCAGAATCGCAAGTAAAAAAATTGGGGCTTTAAAAAAAATGAAATTAAGAAATATATTCTGTTACGAATAGGATATTTCTTAAAACTTAACTCTTGTTTTCACCATGTATTATGTACACTCTTATTTCTCTAGAGTGGGAGGGGGTGGTATCGAAATATTTACTTGAAAAGGGGGCGCCAGTTCAAAAAAGGTTGGGAACCTATGCTCTAGACCAATTTTGGTGATTCCAACCAACATGTTTCTTACACAAGCGTAATCTCTCTCGACGATGGCGAGGTTGAAGTAGGATGCAACGAACAGGCTTCAGTGCATACACATTGACTTGATTTAATCAATGTGAGATGGTTCTTGCTGAAGGATGTGTACTGGTAGCGGTTGCAAGGGTTTCAGCTATCTGGCCATAAGTGAAATTTTTGTTCTTTTTGGCCACGAGGCTACATAGCTATCCTCTAAAGGTGTGGTGTTACTGCCATGACCCCCGGCATGCTTTCTTAAAGCATTTTCACCTTCAGGTGCCTTCTTTAATCACGAGATGATACTCTTTAATACACCCAATGCAGCGGCTACAATGGTGACACTTTGACCTGCTTCCAGTCGTCCAATTACTCTTCCTCGATCGTAGTCACTCAAATGATGTCTTGTTGACATTTTGCTCTTAATTATTACAAGAACCAAACAGAATTTCAGAGAAAATACTTTAAAAACATCCAGCACTATTTTCGTCAAATATCAAACTGCGCGAGTTTTTGTATGAATCGTGAGCATGTATGCACTGATTCCTACAAAAATTCATGCACTAATTGTACGCACTGTCTTTTACTCAGATAATGAGTAATGGTCTACCACCCCATCTGAACTTAAAGTTACTTTTATTGGTCAGCTGTCTGAGGTGCAATTTTGTATAAATCACTTGTTCCTTAGCAATTTAAGCAGTGAATTAATATAAAAGTTTATCTTGATATTATTTAATAAGAGGTGATAATAAAGTTAAATTAACTTAACTCTATCAATATACAGATTCATCTTTATGTAAATGGTAAGATATCTATAGCAATAGAACATAAGGAAATACTTGTTTCGGAAATACATATTCACACAAAAACTAATAAATCCTCCATCTTGATTAATACGAGTATATTGCGGGTTTCCATTGATAATATTTAATTAATTTATGGAAAACCTTTTCTTTTGAAAATCAAATCATTCAATACATTTCTTCCATCGGAGCTTATCGGTCATATTAATTCAGTGCTGCGAAAGAACATCTTGGTTCCCCCATGGCGCCCAACCGACGATCTGCTTAATAAAATAAGTGCTTTGGAATAGAGGATTTGAATTCCATTATGGCGCAAACTTAAGTTGTTTTCATGGAGCACCTCAGGGATCGATGGGTTGGAATGAAAACACTATTAAAGAGAATCAAACGTTGCTGAAGCGTGAAAGGAAGCTGAAAGCTCAAATGTTATTCCTATTCCCAGATGGCTGATGAAAGTGAAAAGGGATGATTCGCTTTTATACGGAAGTCAAATATTTACACATTGGGGCCGTTGAGGAATTGCTTCAAGAATTTCATGAATAAAATAGTGTAAGTAACGTGTGAATATTGTTTTAATAGTTAAATATATAAGAATTGAATAAACACGCTATTTGTGAAGCATTTGGTTTTCTTCGAGTTATCGCTGCATTATATTAAACTAAAATAATGTTTAAGAGAACAATATCCTTTGTTGTCTTGTGTCGCATGTTCCCGCGCAGTGGTATAACGTCCAGGATTGAGAGGGGGCTAGGACTCTAGAGGACCCAAAGTCTGATTGACGCCAAGTACGTACTCTTTGTAAGATCCGGCTTGGGGCACAAAAATTGACTTATCGGGGAGGGGGGCTCATATTCTCCGTTACGCTACTGTGCCCATGGTCACAGTCGCGTACTAGTGACAGAGGTTATTTCTGTTCAATCGGGGGTTCGAATGTTAATCCCAATAAAGACCCATAACATAAAGAAAATGTACATTTAATGTATCGAAGTTCAAGTGATCATGCTGGAGTAGAGTGTAAGTTTGTACAGTGGGGAGCAGTCAGATATATATCATCTTCGTTACTTAACCTAGCCTCAAAATTAGGAGATACGAGGCAATAGCTTCGAAATCATGCTTAATGAACAATCAATCAATTTAAGCTTATATGTTCCTTACCTAATTAAGGCTTTGTTAGCTCAGTGGCCATGCTTCGAGTTTTAGTGTCACTGAAGACCTGACTTGTAGAAGGCTTATGCACGTTAAATCTTTCGAATCTCAATGTCCTTCCATTGGCGTAGTGTGGTAGTTCGATAGGGAGGGGCAACTTAGGTGGCGTCCTCATCATTTGACCGAGGTTGAACCTTACGAGTTCCGTCACCCAAAGCCCTCGTGTCACGTGATATTTAGGCGTTAATAAATACTCACTCGTATTATTTACCTTATTCCCACCAACTTCAGTTGCGTATTAACCCTCCGCGTACGGCTAAGTTTTTATACTTTCCGGTCCTACAATATGGGGCGATTATTTTTTATATTTCCCTGAACTAATGTTACAATTCACATCTTCATCAGTTTTTTTTTAATAATACAAGAGTTTTTTAATAGCTTTTACGTTTTTAAAAAATATACAATACGGCACCCGCTATTTCAGTGGGCAGGGGTTAATAGTTAAAAAATTCATGCGGTATATTTATTTTCAGATGAATGTAATTTTTTAACATTTTATCTTGAAAAATGTTGCTGAAATTTTGTAATAAAACAGAAAAAAAATAAAAGAAACACTTCACAAGAATATACTGTTTCCATGACTAAAGGCCTTTGTAAAGCATTAGTGATTCATCCATAGTCTTTTTTTAAGTGTTCAGTACATGACACAGCGCAAGGATGGGTTGATCCAAATTTTCATGATTGACAAAATGGAGATTTCTCATCAACAAGTAAAAACGATCACGCTTCATAATTTTTGAAAATATTTTGGCGTGTTTATAGATTCTCCTTTCGACCCATACCAACGATAATCTGGCTTTTTTACTAAACCTTGTACAAATAAAAGGGCAAAAAATAACATCATTTCGTCAATATTTGTTGGAATCCAGGATTTATGCTTCCCTGTATTGGTAGAGAGATGTTGAGAGGCAAATCTATATGCTTCAAAAAGCATGCAAGTCTACAAATACGCGGGGGGGGGGGGGGAATCAAGCAAGATAAAAGAAATTTCTGAACCCTTTAGTGCCATCTGGAAGCGAAAATAAGCATCAAATGATGTTTTTTACACCTACGCGGGGAAAGAGCGGGATCAGTATTGAAATAAGGGGAAAAAATTCTTCGCCCGCGATTTTTACGTGACTTGTAATCGGGGGTGAAATTGATACCCTACTTAAATCGCGGGAATCGTACGCGCAGGGTTAAGTGCATTAATTTTAATTATTCTCCACCATGCGCCTTTTGTGAAAAAATGAATTTAAATATATGGGTCGAATATTAACCCAGGAAAAGGCACACACTCGATATTAACGTTAAAGGTCGTGAGGGGGAGGGGGGGGGGCAAAGTGGAGTCACTTCAATTATTTTAATCTTTTTTTTTAATTTTACACGTTAAAAACCGTAATTCCAATGAATAATGTAACTGAGAAAAAGTATATTTACCTACTTTTTAAGAATTTTGTTTTCAATTTTTATTTTATAATTTGAAAAAAAATCCAATCAAACTGAACTAAAATACTTCAAACGTGAGAGAGTAATAAAGGACACAAATCACAGACACTTTTCGTTAATATTACAAGAATAATATTTGCAGGCAAAACTGTCGTATGTTCTTCAAGTTAATGTCCTTAGATGATTGACAAATGGCACGTTAAACTTTTTCTTGCTTTGTCTTTTTTACAGGGCGCAGTGTGTCTCGTTGTAGGCTTGTGGTTTCAGATCTTTCAAGATGGGAGTTCTTTAGGTAACATTTGAAAAACCTTCCTTTCCACTCAAACATTTCATGTTTATCGTTTTTCTCATATTTACTTTCACTATCATGATAATGATAGCTTGATCAGGATAATGATTCATCGCTGTCATGCTGAATATCCATTATTTCATCAGATGGGCTTGCTCATCTTTGTTTAGTCATCCCCCCCCCCCACGAAGTTTCAATTTCATCGAATAAAGATCGCAGATGCCCACTTCTTTTTTTAATATTCTGATCAATCACATTTAAAAACCATGATTAGTCGTACAGCAAGAAACCAAAACCACAAAGTTGGTCACATGGTGAAAATATAATCTGCTCATAGAAAATATTTTGGAATAAAAGTGGTCTCGCGGAAAACTCAGTCACCTCAAGTACCTTAAGATTGTAAAAAAAGTTTGCCATTCCCCAAAAAAGGAAGATATGTGACAAATACATTTTAGTTCGTATGAAGATTGTCATACTGGATGATATAGTAAGGTGGTCATTAGTAACAAACAAATTTCCTAGAATTAAAGATTCCGTGATCCTGGGCGCCTTTGTACCCCGCTCGACCTCTCCCGGTTAAAGTGAAATATATAAGGGGTGATCAAATGAAAAGGTACGAAACGACACGGTGGGTACAAATATAGACTTTATTCAAAATATACACTATAGGCCTGAGCACAACGATCCCACTGATGAACAAGCCGCAGGATTCCTTGTTCCCAGAATTCCTGTGGCTGTGACGAGACCCAGTCCTTCACAGTGTCCTTGAGTACGTCGTCCGAGTTGAAGCGCTTTCCTTTCAGGTGTTTCTTCAGTGGACCAAACACATGGAAATCGCAGGGTGACATGTCCGGACTGTAGGACGGATGGTCCAACGTCTCCCATTGGAACTTGTCCAGTTCCATTTGTGTGACTCTGGAGACGTGTGGACGCGCGTTATCATGGAGCAGAACCACACCCTCCGTGAGCAGCACCGGTCTTTTGTTCTTGATGGACCTGCGTAGGCGTCGGAGTGTCTCACAGTACACATCGGAGTTGATGCTTTTTCTGTGCTCGAGTAATTATGTGCTCGCATCATTTGGACGCCGCTTTTTATAAGAGCCTTTGCTCTCTCCTGCGCATGCGGGCACCCGCGCATGATCCGATCCCAGCCAGAGTCTCCAATGGCATCCCGAGATGTCTCGCTACATTCTCCCTTGGCGGAATATGCAAATATTTAACTGTTTCATTTTTATGTCGTTTCGTACCTTTTCATTTGATCACCCCTTGTATATCTTGAATTGGCTTTCTCGTCACTTGACTGTGGTTCAAATTTCAAAGAATTATTGTTAACAGAACCTGACACATTGCTCCAGCAATTGAACAACTAATCAGCGCGAGGAACGATGAGGTATGGTTGCAGTTGAACTTATTTCATTCGAGATTGATGGCAACACTTGGAGATTTATGTCCTATGACTGGCTAACATGAAAGTGCCACGTCTCGTGAATGAATATTGTTTACTCATGAACTGAAGCAGCTCCAACGTATTTAACTCTTTTTTTTTATTTATCACGCGGGCTATTACTGTAAAATATCTGGCAACGTATTTTTTGTTTGATTGTTGGCGATGTGTTCTATGAGTGAGTGAATATTAACGTCGCACTGTTCAGCTACAAGAGGGCTTTGCGATGTGTTCTAATTCAAATCGAATCATCCAATAAAGTGAGGTATGTTAAAACTTTGTTCTTGTAAAATTCTTAATGTTAAAATTCTTATTCTGTCGAAATTCTGTTCTTATTGATAAATTCTAAACTATTCATTCGATTAATTTTTTTATCTCGTTTTAAAACGTACAGTATACTAATTCTATTTAAATTAGAAAAAGCATCCACAAATACCAACGAAAACAAAAAATGCCTTTCTGGTTATACTAATTATTTATATCGCGGTAACACTAACAGAAAAAATCACACATGATTTTCACTCAATCAGTTAGTGACAAAAAAAATACCAGTAACACTAAAGGAATGAATAGATTGTTAGGGGAAAAAAGTGGCATTTTGAATAAATTACTAGTTCTGCAAAGAAACTCTGATAAGATTATTTGCATACACCCCAAAACATTTCCGCCAGAATGTAAAAAAATATCTATGTTGGTGCGACATCAAAAAAGATGGCTTTCTTTTGCTGAGCGGGCGAGTGCAGTTTGAGTATTAACACAATTAACTTTGTGTTCTTAGGTTTCATCCCGTTAGAATACATAATATCATTAGTTATAATTTTCCCTTTAATGATGAAATTTTGCTCCGAAGGTTCGATTAATGTTGCATTGCCTAAAAGTTTTTTCCAGAACTCAGACAGAGAGAACCAAACAAATCTTTTTCCCCTTCCTTTTCCGTTGTATCGAAGTGCGGTATTGTTTCTCCCATACTGTGCCTTTTTTCTTAGACTAATGAGCGTCGAATATTTTTCTAATTATCTATTCTTAGAAAAGTAAATTCTAAAAAAAAAGTAATTTTTTGAATTTTTTCTTTTCAAGTGGGATTAGAGGATTCTGGGAACGAAAAAACATTAAATATGCATTTCAAATGTAATGTACTCAGTCCTTCTTTGAAACAATTTATCTCAGAATTGTCCAGAACAGGGGTTGGCAATTTTCTACCTGTGGCTTGCCAAAACTATGCACCATTATGATTCAACTTGCCACACAGTAAGAAATTTAATTCCTGCGGTAATTCATGCAGTCAGACAATAGGGGTACAAAATACGGTTTTATTATATATTAATTATGCATCCGTTAAAGATATTTATTACCATAAAAATAAGCAATATAAGTCGTAATTATTTCTTTAACATCGTAAATAAAAAAAATTAAATTAGTGTATATATTAGGTATCTTTCAAAAATCAAATAAACGTAAAACAGAAAAATTTCTGCAATATAGTGAAATAAAAAAAGTAAAATTTCAATGTGAGTCTTGTCCTTGCAAAGCTCTACTTCATATCGCAATATTAGAGGTATAATTTGTGACTTTCAGTTTGATACATGTTTCTGAATTTTCAGTTGTTAAACAACAACATATTTTCTATGAGAAAAAATTTGTTCAAATATTTATGGAGAATGAAAAAAGAAAGAACTCATACAATTTTCGTCAAGGAATTAAATCACTCTGGAAATGACGTACAGCAGTTTAAAATAGTTGTTGATTCATCAATAGAGTTATCTTCCAGATTTTTTCATAATTCTGTAAATTTTGCTTTTAATAATTCCGAAGATTTTTTTCGCTATACAGCAAGGAGCAATGCTTCATTTTACAAGAATAACACAATCGCTTTGATTCGAATTCAATATTTAAAGCTAAAAAAAGTGGAGATTTCTCCCTCCATAAGGGTTTGAGTGATATGAATCATAGATATTGTTAACATTTTCTTTGATTTCTTTTGTAAACCTTCCTCATGCTGATGTTTTTTTTTACATCTTGCGTAATACATTTTTACCCTACCTTTCCTATTTCATTCCAAGTTCCGTAAACTACTACATAATTTACGCATGCGATCACCAGATGCTTCATTTAAGCAAACAATACAGACAATAGTAGTTTCTTTATTCTCTTCCAAGTAATTCATGTGTTTAATATGTCTGTAACAAAAATTTAAGGAAAAGAGAACTGATTTAAACTTCCTCCACCCCCAGGTTCTTCATCGACCTCCCCCAACCATGGCTGCTGTAGATCCCTTGCCTGCAGATGTTTCATCCATCACCCTAATCAAACGATTTATTTTATGCAGGAAAAGGTAAGGCAATTCATTATAATTAATTTACTTTCAAAATCGGAAACATAAACGGATTGATATACACGTTTGAACCAATATTGAGACCTATTTGCAGGGTATTGCGGAATTGTACCGGCAAATTCGGGGGATTAATAGGTAGCAGCATGGGACGACAAAACTTGAGAGAACATGGGGTCACAAACCACGTTTAGTTGGTTAAAATCGGGTTAATAGATCCCGTCTGGGGGACGATGAGCCAGATGAAGGGAATGAAGGGAGTGGCCAAACAAATGCGGCAATTTAGAGCGCCGTGGTACGATTGAAGAAACCTGCACATATACAAATTTACCAGTTCTCCCGTATTGCTGCAGAGTGTACCGGCCACTGTACACCCTAGAGTGTGGTTCATGCACGATGGTGCACCAGTACATTTTTCGATTGCAGAGCTTTATCACCTCCAAGCTACATATCCCGTTAGGCGGATTGAAAGCGGTGAAATTGTTGCTTTGGCTACCGCGCTCCCCGGACCACATCTCCTTGTTTTTCTTCTTCTGGGGGTGCATAAAATCCTTTAAGTATGAGACACAGGAGGCTGCAATGAAGGATATTATGGTATGGATTGTTTTCGCTTAAGTTGACATCGCCAACCCACCGCATTTGTTTGAATGCGACCGACAATTCTTCGTCCGTTGGTGTCGGCTGTGCTATGACCTACACGACCGCTATTCGCTTGATTCTTGTGACAATAATTTGCTATTTTTTTTCTGACATCGCTGTGATTCATTATACGTATTGTATACATGCTTTATGTGCAACAAATGTTTTCCTCATCTTTTATTGCCCCTTTTCTTTCCACTCTACATCACAATCCTTCATAACTGTTTTTGCAAATTGCTCCGAATAAACGTGGCTTGTGACCCCCATTTCATCCCCATGCCGCCTACTATCTTTCATCTGTATTTGTCGGTCGAACTCGGCAACCCCCTGTATATAGCCCATGGTAACCTAGTGGTCAATGTCACAGACTCGTATCCAGTGTTGCCAAGTCCTGATGGTTGTGATAACACACCATGTAAAGAGACTGCTGCACGCAAAATTTGTCGAGGCTCTAAGCCCACCTGTTGAAATGGGCTTTTTTTTTATTAAAAACATTTATCAACCCCGTGTACCACACAATGTATCACACGGGGGCTTACAACACAAAGGAAAGAAGGGGAAGGATTACAACACAAACATCCATGCCTTCTCCGGAATTCGAACCCAGGCCCTACGGCACCGCAATTAGTGTTACTAACCACTATAACGGACGAGCCGGCTGTTGGAATGGTTTGGAAGAAAAACAGTAGTGTGCCAGCTCAGGTGTCGTTCTCGTCCCTTGACTGCGGTTGAAGCTTGAAGAGTGGAGGCCCATTTTAGTGGAGATTTCTTCATCCGAGGCCATGGCTCAAAAGTAATGGGTTCATCGTCAACAGCGTTGGCGTTGCTTTGAATCACGATAACAGGCAAGTCGTAGCATATCTTATGATAATTCTTGTTCTCTTGAATTCTTTATCTCTACAAATTGGTATCATATTGATTAGAATACGAAATTTTCCGTATAATTATTCTTTTCAACATTTTAAAATTCATAAAAGTAGCCACTTATATATTTATCATAAACACACTTCTAATAATAAAGAAAATTATTCATCATTGTACAAAATGAATACATATCTGCATATTAAGCCATTACTGTAATTAAAAAAACAAGCTTTATGTTACGGCTCGAATAAAGCATAAAATCTCAGTGAACACATAAACTTTTATAGTGAATCTAAATAACATTCTACTAGAAAAAAGTCACAAAAAAACCCATTCCACTCTTAGAAACTGCCTGTGTGAACACAATTAACCATAAAAAAGAAAGTGTTAAAGTACTATAGACTACAAACTCCATGTGAAAAGAGAATCTAAAATGAAAATTTCCGAATTTCTAACTAGAAACCTTGGGAATGTATACACAGTACAACCTGTTTTTGAGCGGTCCTTTCTGATGCAATTTTACTTTTGTGCGATTTTTTAGTGCAAACTTTTTTATGCAGCATATAAATTTCAAGAGTTTCAGCACCACTGTAATGTTTATTATCAATGTACACATACACTTTAAGATGCTCTGTTCATTTGTTATAGACAATTTCCCCACAATGTACGTTCAATTGCTTTCTCTCAATGTCAACAGCCTGCGCTTGATAGAAGACGAAACTTTCAATGACAGTGACATTATCAATAATTTGATAAATATTGATTTGATTATTTTAATGATTTGATTGGATAAAATATATGCTGAGATGGTACTGCTTTCTAACAATTCAGAAAAGCATTTTCTTAAAATAGATACCCATTTAGAAAGTGGCCGTTTATACTTGGCCCGGCAGAGGAAAGGGTTGAATACCCTTGATAACCAAGTGCATTGCTCAAAGTGCAGACTATCAAAAATTAACGTTTGTATTGTACATCTATCTTCGTTTAGTAAAGTTGTAGAATGAAAAGTGTAAATAGTTTTTGACATCCTAGTAGTTTCCTTTTTTCTTTCCTATCGTGGTGAATTTGATTACTGAGAATTTATGGATATATTTTTCCATTTAAAGAGGTTTTCTTATTTTAAGGGATACAGCTTCTCCCTATCCGAAATAAAATTAATAATATAGGCTCATATTTTAAAGAAATAAATTTGAAAATCAACTGCAAAAAAGCTGGATATTTTAAAAATACTTTAAGTTTAATTTCAGCTTTCAAAAATCCCTTTTTAAAAATTGTTTTCTTACATGACAGATTTATTCTTTTTTTGCTTCTAAACAAATTCACTTAGTACTCTGGGACATGTAAAACTTATAAAACGCGTTTGAGATAATTTTCGTTTTTGTGTGCTTCGCTTTAAAAAATTAAACTACTTTTACAATGCATCGAGTAGCGTAAGCCTGTTTGGGTTGACACGTGTCTACAAACAAGACTTTTCCCTCTTTAATATTAAAAGGTCAAAAATGAACTCACTCGTGCTATAAAATGCTACATCAAATGAAAAGTTTAAAATAAGTTTTGAGTCACAAATACTGAAACGGATATTAATTATAATTGTTTAATAAACCAGCATTTTAAAGCAACACGAGCATTGACAACAGACTTCGTCCTTTTGAAGTAAAGAGAAAGGCACCTGAACAAACACTCTTCTCTCCAGACTTCCACCAATGAGTACCACTGTACTTTGAGCCACGACTGATTAAACTGTACATTAGCCCCTCTAAATGGTGATTCTCTGACACTTGAACTCCAAATTCACGAATCAAGCGGGAGCTGCGGTAGAATAGTGGTTAACGTCACGAACTTGTGGCCGCGCGGTGTTATCGAGTCACGGGTTCAAGTCCTCATTCCATCGAAGATTCAACGTGTAGATAGACTGATGTACATTAAATCTGCAGAAGTTTAAAGTCCTCCCGTTGGAGTGGTGTGATGCTTCGAAGAGGAGTGCCACTTCAGATGCTGTCCTCGTCATCTGACTGTGGTTTAAAATTCTGAAATCCGTCACCAAAAACCCTTGAGTTGCTTTAGATTGCCAAATTTATAAACTCTCACTCAACCAACTCAATAATGCTCCCCCATGAATGTGTGTAAAGAGGGTCACTTAGCTACATCAACCACTAATTTTTTATTGCCTATATGCAACTTTAATTAGAAAACTATAGCCATAGTCATAAATAAAATATAATGATATCATTTCATATAAACACACACGTACACACACACAAATATAGTAAGAATTTTTTTTAGAAATAAAAAGCTTGGTCAAGTGACGAAGAAGACACCTGACTCCCTTCTACAAACTGCCACGCCAATGGAATGACCTTGAGCCCCGACAGCTTAACATGTATCTACACAAATACCGAGTCAATGCACCGCCTACATTCCTATAAAATTAATTATGTAGGGAGACTTTTTACATTCATGTATATGCTTATGTTTAATCTGTAATCTTTAAGGAAGTATTTACTGATCTACATTTCGTTTTCTAATAAGGAAACTCGAATAATTTTAAAATAATTGCTTAATATTGTTTGGGGCACAATTGCCTCTGTTACTCCATACCCCACAAAAATAGTAGCTGAATATGCGACATTAATATTCACTCACTTACATTCCACAAAACGCATAACTCAGGGCCGTGGGTAGCCTAGTGGTTAGAGCATCGGACTCCGGGCCTGGGTTCGATGCCCGATGCCACTAAATACCACCAAGTATAGACGAAGTACGTGCTCGTTAAATCAGTGGGTCGAAAGTCTTGTGGGCGGTCTCAGCAGAAACCACGAGTGCAGGGGGCTGGATAATATTTCCCTCCCCTTCAGTTCCATGCTAAAATTGTGGAGGTGGAGATAGGTGGTATCGCCATCTATCGTTAAGAAGTCCAACCTGTCTCACAGGCAATGACAACTTTCTTTCCTTCCCTGCGGAAGGACACAACAACAACAGCAACAACAAAACGCATAACTTTAACTGTATCATTGTTTATTCCATTTTACTTGTTTCAGTGTAACAATTTTTGACTTAAGCTAGAAACAAGAACTAAAAACTCAATATACTTCTGATTTAAAGCCCTTACGACAAACATACGAATCTTATACATCGCAAAAACTAATTTCATCTACTCTCCATGCAACTGCTCTCTCGAGAAGAGTTCCTTTAACCAAAGAGCAATGCTCCAAGCGTTGCCATCTGTCTTTCGGAAAAGAGGAGCTTTTACGGTCGCCTATTAAAGGGAAAATCCGGATCCCGACTACGGACTCTAATCCGTGTATAATCACATGGAATCCTTTGGCGGAGAAAATAAGAAAAGTGACCACCCCGTCAGCCTTTATATAAGTGTAAACTTCGTAATGATAATCAATGTTCTGCATGATGTGTATTGATTATTGGCTGTATATATATTGAGAGGAGACAGAGCTAAGTTATTGTGCTAAAATATTTTCACGGAAAAAATACGAATAAATAAAAAACAGAGGTATGACTTTTTTTTTTGTCAATTTGGGAATAACAGAGAAATAATTGTATTAAGAAAAAAATAAGCGTAGAAGGAATAAGGCGATGTTATCCAATACACAATTTATTTTGTCGTAGTGTTTTACACGGGCAGCACCACAACTGAAGACCTATCCAGCTGCAGTACTTTTATAAACCTGGTGGAGGGTTCTAGAATAACCACCAGGGGAAAGATTAACATAAATTCAATTTACATAATTTGCAAATGTCCATAATAATAAATAATGAAAGTCATGATTGAATTTAACAAACAAATATCTGGGAGGCTCGAACCCCAGCCACTTGCATTGTAGAGCAGTGCTCTAACCGTTCGGCCACTCAGAGCGTATCAGTTTGTGACATTAAATAAATTGTGTATTGGATAACATCGCCTTATTCCTTCTACGCGACATTTTGGTGGAGGCGCGGGGTAACGATAGCCATCGGCAACGGCGGATATCAGAGAAAGTCGAAGGCTCCAAGGGCTACCTCCAGAATACGGGTTGCTACCTTGCCGAGTCCGAACTGTAAAAAGAATGCCGGAAGGTGAAACGGAAGACAAGTCAACATCATCAATCCCATCTATGTATGTTACCTATCAGCTGCCACGAGAGCCTTGTTCATTCTCTGGCTTGAATACCGAAGATGCTGAAAAATGGAAAAATGATTACGAGAGGATTGCTAACTACAACAATTGGGATGAAACAGTACGTCTTGCAAATGTCGTGTTCTATCTAAGCGGAACTGCAAGGTTGTGGTTTGACAACAATGAAGATCGATTGAAAAGTTGGACAGACTTCGAGAGACTTTTTGAAGAGACTTTCGGAAGGCCTGAGGACGTAAAAAGTTTTGCAGAAGGATTATTAAGGACAAGTGCTCAGCGTCCTGGCGAAACGCATGAGTCTTACGTTCAGGACGTATTGTCATTATGCAGGAAAGTGGATAAAAATATGCCAGAAGATCAAAAGATATCGCATCTCATGAAAGGGGTGGCTGAAAATCTCTACCAGGTACTGATAAACAGAGAAGTTAGCACAGTAGATAAATTTGTTACGTGTTGCCGTGAAGTGGATGCCATGAGAAAGAAACGAGTTGTGCCGCTACGATATGAGAGACTACCTAATGTTACACCCATATCAATGGCCAATGAAGGAGATCTAAGCGATCTAATTCGAAGGATTGTTAAAGAAGAAATCGAGAAAGTACTCCCACGGATCGCAACATGTATAGACGACGAGCCAAGCGATTTAGAATCCATTATCCGAGAAGAAGTTCGAAGCAATTTGGCTCCACTCTCTCGAGAAAAACCTACGCCTTCCCCTTACAGAACTCAAAGGACTGGCGGAAGTTCCTGGAGACCAAGGCCGAGACCTCGACAAGAAAACATACCAACTCAACAGGATCCGGAAGAAGACTGACCTTTGGCGTACTTCAGATAACGTACCAATTTGCTTTCATTGTGGACGACCGGGTCACGTGACTAGATATTGCCGTGATAGACGACGTGTTTTTAACACAGGAAGACAATTAGACCAGTCAGAACGCTGGGATTCCGACTCTCTTTCTGATTATGGCCGCGATCCTGAATCTAATTACCAGCGTTACAGAAGTAATTCGCCGTACCCTAGACGCAATCCACAACGCCACCAATCAAGATCCTCCATCTAGTCGCTCACCTGTTAGGTCCAGTGAGGAAAACTAAGGCATGCGACCTGCGTGGGAGGTAAGGCCGCAATAAACGAAAACCCTCCAGTATACACGGCTGCTAAACTAGTCAAAACTTTGTATCCGTAACTGTCAATGGGCAAATCGTTAATGCCTTGGTTGATTCAGGAGCTGATTATTCAGTAGTTTCCGAACAGTTACGCACGCAACTAAGGACGCCCATGTTTTCAGAACACAACCCGATTCTTCGAACTGCCTGTGGTAAGGTTGTAGGAGCTATATAGGACGATGCATGTTGCGAGTGAACTTGAATGGAGTGGTGCAACCTTTCGAATTTTTGGTATTCCAGCAATGCAGTCATGATCTCATATTGGGATGGGACTTTTTCAAAGCAACTGATGCCATTATTGATTGCGGATTAGGTGAACTTCAGATTGGAGAATTCTCTCCAAATGATCTCAAAATGAATGAAGTAAATTCTGGTTTATATGCGGTCAGTGACGTTGTCATTCCAGGAAACTCTATAAGAAACGATTTCCGCTTTGGCTAAAGACCACCAGACCTTAGAAAAGGTTATAGTTACTGGAATGAAGAATTTTGAATGGACAAAACAGCTAAAAGTCCCAGCTACAATAGCCACACTCCAGAATGGTAAAATAGATATTTGGATTGCTAACAGTTCCTCTCAGCCACAGATAATACCAGCTGGCATGTGTATAGCCGAAATGACGGATATTGAGGATGGATTGTTAAGTTCTTTGAACGAGAATGCTGACAAAATCGAAGTAAAACAGATGAAGCACCCTAGACAGTCGGTGAAAGAATTCAAATGCCTTGTAGACCCGGAACTGCGTGAGGCGCAACAGAAAGATCTTTTGAAGTTGCTTAACGACTTTACAGATGTTTTTGATTTTGAGAACAAAATAAGAGTCTCGAGTAAAGTAAAACACAAGATAAACACCGGCGATTGCCAACCTATTAAGCAAAAGCCATATAGAGTGTCTTTTGAAGAGAGAAGAATAATTCAAAAAAGAGGTTGATCAAATGCTGAAGCTTGACATCATAGAGCATTCGGAGAGTCCGTGGTCATCCCCAGTTGTTCTGGTGAAAAAGAAAAATGGATCCTGGCGTTTCTGTGTGGATTACCGTCGCTTGAACAAAATTACCAAAAAGGATGTGTACCCTTTACCCCGGATTGACGATGCCTTGGATAACCTTTCGGGTGCAAGCTTGTTTTCTACAATAGACCTTAAGTCTGGATACTGGCAGATTGAAGTCGATGAAAGAGACAGAGAGAAGACGGCTTTTATTACTCCGGATGGATTATACCAATTTAAGGTTATGCCATTTGGGTTATGTAACGCCCCAGCCACGTTCGAAAGAATGATGGATAGTATCCTTAAAGGGATGAAGTGGAAGCACTGTCTATGTTATCTAGATGATGTCATTGTCTACGCTGCCTCTTTCGAAGAACATCTTTTGAGATTGAGGATGGTGCTTCAGTGCATACGAGATGCTGGTTGACACTGAACCATAAAAAGTGTCGTTTTGTTCAAAGAAGCCTTAAGATTCTTGGTCACTTAGTGGACAAAGATGGAATTCGTCCAGATCCAGGGAAGGTCGAAGCAGTTCTAGAATTTCCAACCCCCCAAACCGTTACGCAAGTTAGAAGCTTTTTGGGGATCACCAAGGGAAATCATCAGCGATAGAGGGCGATCATTTTTGTCGAATCTCGTTAAAGAAGTAAATAATTTATGCTTGACTCATCATTTGCTAACTACTGCATATCACCCTCAGACAAATGGCCTCACGGAAAGGTTCAATAAAACACTCGCTGACATGCTGGCCATGTATGTCGATGTTGACCAAAAGAATTGGGACAACATACTTCCATTTGTCACCTTTGCATATAACACCGCAAAGCAGGAGACGACAGGTTTCAGTCCATTTTTTCTTGTTCATGGACGTGATGTGGATACTCTACTAGATGCCATTTTGCCCTTTCTTCCCGATGAATCAGCGAATGATTACGTTCACAACCTGATAATGAAGGCCGAAGAAGCTAGACACAACTAGCAAAAAATACATCTAACAAGAGCACAAGACAAAGACAAATGCCGTTATGATGAAAGACATCGGATAGTGAATTACAAAGAGGGAGACCTGGTTTGGATATTTACTCCAATCCGCAAAGTTGGATTATCTGAGAAATTTTTAAAGCGATACTTTGGACCCTATAGGGTGAGAAAAAGGTTATCCGAAGTGACTTATGAAGTGGAACCTTGTGATAGTATGCCGCACCAAACGAAAATTAAGAGACGTGGTACATGTTCTGCGAATGAAACCTTATAAAGACCCTGAACTTCAGCTAGAAGATATTGAACAAGAAAAGTTACCAACGGAACCAGTCCGGACTGTTTTTGACAAAAGGAACCCTAAACAAGTTTACTTTGGACCTATTACAAGAAGCCGTTCGAAACAACTACAGCGGGTCGCTGTGTCTCCTAAGGAGGGAGAAATGTCACAAACTGATACGCTCTGAGTGGCCGAACGGTTAGAGCACTGCTCTACAATGCAAGTGGCTGGGGTTCGAGCCTCCCAGATATTTGTTTGTTAAATTCAATCATGACTTTCATTATTTATTATTATGGACATTTGCAAATTATGTAAATTGAATTTATGTTAATCTTTCCCCTGGTGGTTATTCTAGAACCCTCCACCAGGTTTATAAAAGTACTACAGCTGGATAGGTCTTCAGTTGTGGTGCTGCCCGTGTAAAATACCACGACAAAATAAATTGTATATTGGATAACATCGCCTTATTCCTTCTACGCGACAATATTTAAGACGAAATTGATGTAAAAATTATATGAGTCTCTATTTTTGTAACTATTTTACGAAACTTGTAATTCTACTTGCAAATATTTTAATCTAGGTTAGTCACAATACAGTGAAAATCGTTTAACATGAAATAGAGGGTACTAAAATATGTTTTCGTATTAAAGGATATTCAAAAGAGGAACATATGTTCAGCAAAATTAGGTTTCTTAGAGTACATTTTACTTACATAGATGTGTATTTATGCATGTATATAATAAAAATCAATAAAACAAAATCCTAATGAACTTTATTATAAAATGTTCAAGTTTTATAAAAAAAAACATTTATTGCGTTTTTAGAAAATAATCTGATATGTTTCTGTTTGTACTGTCTTTTTTATCATCAAATAGTCGACAAATTGTTCGATGTCGTCCATTTTGTTATTTATTTAGCCATTGGAATGTGCGTCTAAATGACTGCGCATACCTTTCATGATGTTCCTCATTTCGGCTGACGTGGGAGCAGGAGCTGCATTATTCATTTCATTATCGTCGTCGGAATCTGCATCAATATTTTAAAAACTTTAAACAAACTCCAAAATGTCTGTCTGCCATAATTAGGGTTGTATGCGAATTATCTTCATCTACTGCAACGAATTCTTACGGTGATGCAGAATATATATAACAGTTTAATAATACAGAAATTTTCTCTCGAACATTTCATTAAGTGTTGGCTCAGTTTCAAGTTTCAATAAACTCCCTCTCCCAGAAAGAAAATCTTTTCATGTTAAGCGATTTTCGTTTTGTGTTAAGAAAAAAATGCATGAAAGTACATCGTAGTTTGTCTGAACCGTTGTATTTTTTCGTGAAAACCAATATTTCGTCTTAAGCGTTTTCGTGTTAAACGTATTTCACTGCATTTGATGTGAGGATTACAACTAAGTCATTAAATAATTTCTTTTATGTAGGAACTCTACATTAGAGATATTCTACGTGATAGAAATATTTTATGAATTCTTATATATAAATTCAAGATAAAATTTTAAAATACAATGAATTTAAATGTAACACAGATTTAAAATATTAGCAAAAGCAGAGGATCTTTAGATTTTTTATATTAGTATGAGATATTAATTATTTTGATGTTTGGTTTTTCACACAAAGCTAAGAACTACATCTTATTTCAACCATGATGTATCTGATTTGAAAAAAAGTTTAATTTTAGTATACTCAAACCAGAAAAAAAGTACATAAAAAAAAACCAATCACTACATGTTTTTCTAAAGATAAGTTTTTTTAAAAAAAACTCCACAATATTAAAGTTTTAATAAACACGCTTTATTGAGCACAATACATGTAAAAATATATGCATTTATATTGTTCTTTAAAATCAAATATTTTTACTATGTACTTTAACAAAGTAAAGTCAGTACGTGAAATGAAATAACCGAGGGCATGCCTCGATTTCAACCAATAGTCGTCTAGAAAATCTAAGGTCATTGAAGATGACCGTGCTTCAATCCCGAAAATCTCACAAGAAGTGAAAGGGATAATTCCTCACTTCTCCCAACCTTAGAAACACCCTCAGAGTAGTTGGAATAGTCTACTTCCCTTAACTAGAAAGTTTCATGAACTACTTTTGTACCGTAATGATGTGGCAGCTGTATTTGTCGTTAACCTGCTGTGACCTTTTCTCGCTACATACCTGAAAGTTGGCTTCTTTTTGTGGATAGAATAACCACGTTTCTGTGTACCCGTGCACCCTTAAAATATTGAGAGGTCTTGTCTTTGGTCATCGCCCCAGCAACGAATGCAAAAGGCCGACCGCTACCACCCCGAGACGTTAGCAGAGGGAAGTCTGTTGGAAAACTTCGCAGAGAATGGATGTGACCTTCTCCCTTACAAACATCAATTTGTTACTCTAATGATCCAACAATATTTTAATAACTCCAATGTAAATACACTATAATTATTATACTGTAATAAATAAACCAAATATTTAAATTAATAAATATCACGCTACAATTATTTTTTTCAAACGTCACACTGCATAAGACTGTGAAACCGAGGTTAAGGAAAAGTAAACCACAGGATTAAAACTTCATTTCGCTATTGTTCTGTTTTTGTTCTCTATCAAATATTCATTAAACTTGATCAAAGACGAGGAAGGATCCTAACTCTTTCGGAAGCTTCCTGGAGGTAATTTTTGAAGGACACTGTATAGAGATGGACATCCGGAAGTAGAGAGTTCGCTTTGATTCAAGTGGCTTTCATCACATGATTTCAATGTCAAAAAAGATCGACAGATGGCGAAATTTTAACGTAACTGAGTAAACATTTCAAGGGATTCTCACCTTGTATTGTTTCATCATTAAAAGTAAAAAATCAAAGGAAACCTAGATTCCTTTGTACCATTTAAGAACTGACCTCATTCAGAATCTAGGAGATTTCGGTAGGTAGGTCCAATGCCAACCGGATAAAGGGGAATCTGAGAGAAAGTAAGAGGCCCCTTCGAGGTACTCTGGCCTTCTTCTCTATTTCATTACCAAACAAAGAAAGTATAAAGAAAATCCGGTCCAATTTGTTCCATTTAAGAAGGATTTGACCTGATTCAGGTACCAAGTGGCCTTCAAAAGGTTAATCCTTCCTCGAATAAGTGAATTACATCTAGAGTGAGGGGGGCTTTTGGGGTACTATGACTTTACTTTTACTTTCCTTATTATCAAAGAAAGTGGAAAGAAAATATGTGCTCCATTTAGACAAGAATGACCCAATTTAAAACAAAGTGACCTTGATCAAGTTATTTTTGTGATATGAAGTAGTGTATTAGGTCTTGAAATGCGTTCGAAAGTGAAAGGCCCTTGAAAATGAATGTGAACTTGTTTTCACTTCCTTAATTTTCCAGTAGGGCGTGTTTAATTTTTTATTCTCGAGTAGGAGCATGCGTACATTTTACAACATAAAAGTTTTCTTATTTTATGATGAGAATGGGTTACTGAGTGAGATTTACATTAATGTCGCATTACAAGGTGGCATGAGGGCTATTGGCGACGGACTTCGTAATTTTAAACCATAGTCAAGTGACGAGGACGGCACCTGAGCCGGTACCCTCTCTTCTAGCTTCCACACCAATGGGAGGACGTTTGAGCATCGCCCTCCACCCTACACGGCGGATCTTCACTAGGATCGAACCCATGATACACCAGCCACAGGTCTGATTTTGACCACTAGTTAACCACTTCCACTTTAAGATGTGATAGGTATTTAATCGTAGGGCTGTGGGTAGCCTAGAGTTTAGAGCATCGGACGCCAGACCGAAAGACTTGGATTCGATGTCACCAAATACCCTCCGAGTACACACGAAGCACGTGCTCGTTAAATCAGTGGGTCCGAAAGTCTTGCGGGCGGTCGTAGCCGAAACAACGGGTGCAGGGGTCTGGAGAATATCTCCCTCCTCTCCAGTTTCATACCTAAATTGTGGAGGTGGAGATAGGTGGTGTCACCATCAATCTTGTATGAACCAAGTCAAATCGTACTGTCACCAGCATGGTGCTCAAAGCTATAAGTTAACGACAGGCGTACACCTAGCTCCTTGCCACGATGAGTTTTGTGGGCCTCGATCTGACACCGTCAGACAGGTTGCATTAGAAGCAACAACACACAACAGGTATTTCATTATAGTAATGAAATGATGGGAAAATAATTATTTATTTTTGCAGTAAAATTAAGTTTTAATATACGAGTATTAGCAGACAAAAATACCTGATATCTACGTAGTTTATTTTATGTATTTCGAAATTTCATCCATCTACACAACTCTTCTTTTCGAAAGAAATCTTATTTTCTATACTTCTAGCGGATGTTTTGATTTCAGAAAGAACCTTAACAATATATTAGCGAGTTTCATTTTTCATCTCATGAAAATCCTGTTTTACGTCTTTCTGTGGTTTTATTTTTCCCAACTAAAAACCTTCCCTTTCAAAAAATTCTTTTGGATCACCATCATATTAATTAATGTCGATTAATTCACAATCATTACGTATCTAAGTTATTTGAATATCCGCATCTATTCCACTCCTAGTATGTACAAAAAGCTTTCATTTAAACTAGTTTCTCAAACTGTGGGGCGCGCCCCCTTGAGGGGCATGATAACCCTACGAGGGGGGCGCGAGCATATTGAAAAGACAAAAACAAAAGATTATTTTTAAAAATTATCAATTTACTGAAAGGAAACAAACAAAGTACATTCTGACATAATAAAAAATAAAATACACATTTACACTGATATAATACACTTATAAATATATCAGTACTGCGCAATGTATTTTATAATTAGTTTTTTTAAACAAAACTAAGTTAAGTGCAAGTTTATTAATTACCATAAACTCCCATGGGCTTTCATATGTAAAATTATATACAAAGTTAACACTTATCTTGATAATTTGTAAGGTTTATAATTAATGCTTTAAATGCCGATCAAAAATTACGCGATATCTCCAATGCCATCGTTTAATAAAATGGCGAGCGTAAGTGGTGAATTTGGAAGAAGGTATAAAAGCAATAAATTTTCTGAAATAAGTAAATCCTTCGCAAACACTGTCAAGGTTATTTTATTGCATTACAAAGCCTTCGGAATAGTTTTGTGGAGACAAAAAAGCCTTATGGTTTACTAAAAATATCGCACTTAGAAAACACGTATATATACGTCCTGGGCAATAAACCCACTGGTTGAGAGAGACGTTTATATACGCCGGTGGCACATAAGAGGTTAAAGTCGTGCTGTAGCTTTAGCGTCAGAGTATGGTATTATTTAATTCAATTCATTGTTATTGTATGGAGAGGGGATGGCAATGAAAGTTATGATTGAATATTTGGTCGCAAATATTTAAAGTTTGAGAAGCACTGATTTAACCAATTAACAGGGATTCCCGAGAATACTTGACATGGAGATTTCGCAGGATTTTGTTTCATGATGAGTATAATCCTATGTAAAAACTAGTGACCATTGGCTATGCAGTTCATTATATTTCAGAAAAACAAAACATATTCTCAACTTTTGAGATCTTCAGAATATTTTGAGGCCATGCCGGAGTAAAACAAATAACTACAAAGCATGGAAAACTTAAGATGAACTCATGCTTTTCCATATACACTTGCTGAAACAGCGTAAAAGTTTGCATAATAAATTTATTTAGGTGAGATGATAATATTTTTTAGATGTTCAGGAAGTTGATTTTTAATAGGGTTCCTTCAGGTATGGTCAATCATGGGTCACATGCGTCATGCCGACCAGGCGCTGAGCCCATTGATAGCAGATGGTCCGCAGTTGCCTCGCTATTAAATGAAGTAAATGCCTGTTGTTTGATGTTAGAACCATGTACTGACCTTAGGGCAATGGCTCTATGCCGTGCTGCTTGGAGAAACCAGTTATTTTATTAGAGCGGGAAAGGCAATGATTATTTCTGGTAAGAGGACTGTGTTCAACCCTACAGACCCTCTCCAGAGCTTCCTTTGTGTCAAGTTGGGTAGAAAATATCTCAGTAAAGAATGAAATAAATTAGTGTGTTTTTAGGTCTCATTGCGGGAATTTTGACGATCACTAAAAATTCCAAGATATCCACGAAAACTGCAATATGTATGTAATATATGTTTGTGTTAACCAAATAAGTATTAGTAATAAAATTGGCAATTTTGTAAATAAACCCATCTTTTTGATCCCATATTTTAACAACGACACTTACTCTGTGATGGACGAGTCTACTCGTCATCGCTCGATTTCCGTGACGCACAGAATGACGCGCTCTCAATAGAGGGTGCCACAGTTAAAGGGTTAATTAAACTAACTAGTACATTAACAACTGGTATTTATAATCTTAATAACAACTCTCGGTTGTACATTCCAAAAACAGTCAATGGTCTCGAAACAACTACAAACATTTGAAACGAACAGTAATAGTATTTTTCCTTAATATTTCATTTCTGGAGTTACTCCTCGTTCTTTTCATCTTCGGGTCTGCAAGTCCACTCTAATATATTTTGATATATTTACTTCTCCTCTCCTTAATGTTGTATACGGTTATGACACTCGTGGTCGACGTGTTATGAGTTCGAGCTTTAGTACCACTGAAGACCTGTCATGTAGAGCAGCACGCTAAATCTTTCAAAGCTTAAAATCCTCCCGTTGGCATGATATTTAGAGAGGGCCCTCCAACTAAGGTGGGGGCAGCGGTAGCCAAGTGGTCTAGGCATCGTATCATGGCTAGCGTGTCATGAGTTCGATCCCAGTACCACTAAAGACCCGCCGTGTAGAGGAGTGATGCACGTTAAATCTATCGAGAGCTCAAACGTCCTCCCGTTGGTGTGGTGTGGTAGTTAGAAGTGGGGGTGCCAGCTCAGGTGTCGTCCGCGTCACTTGACCATGTTCAAAATTACGCGGATCGTCGCCAAAAGCCCTCGTGTTGCTAAGACAGCGCGCCGTTAATATTCCACTCACTCACGCCAACTCAGGTGTCGCTCTCGTCACTTGACTATTGTTCAGAATTACGAGGTCCATTGTCAATAGTCTGAAGTGGCGCGCTTTCCGGAGGACAGAACCCGGGACCTTTTGATCCAAAACCGAGTAACTTAACCACTACACCAAAATGATCACCATGGTGCGGAGGTTGTTACTGGCTTTATAGGTTATATCGCTACACACTCCCTTACCAGAGAGTTGGTTAGGCGAACGAACGATATAGTTGTTAATGGGAGCGGTCAGTTTTTTTTTGTGTGTGGTGGATGAGTTGCTTCACGTTAATCTGACGAGTTTTTTTTTTCCTGGATTGCTCTTTTTTGCGGGTAGATGGCGCCACGACAGATCAGTTTAAGTTTCGCTTTTCTTATTTAAGCTAGGGTCACTAAGGTTGTTACTGGCTTATATAGATTATATCGCTACAATTCCTCGTGTTGCTTTATAGTGCGTCATTAATAAAATATATAATCAACTAGCTGAAATGCCCGTTCTTCGCACGGATTAAGTTTTAAAAACCAAAATTCATCTATTATAGCAATCAAGATATTTTTTAGGGAGGGTAAAACCCTGTATTAAGTAGTGTAACCAAAAATTAAAAATATTTTTTTTCAAATGAATGTTCACATTATAAATAATTTTAAACAAATTGCAATTTGGCCTAAAAATAAATAATTTAACAAAAACAAATATTTCAATGTAAGAGAGAAAATTAGCATGCTAAAGAGTAAATAGATATGAATGAATGCAAATATAAATAAAAATTATTAGAAATGTGATAGCAGTAGTAAGTTTCTGCTATGTGAACTATGGGTGAAATAACTTGCAATAGATAAACCGAAAGAAAAAATTAATAATGATAAAGTGATTCTCACTAAATGCTATCATAAATAAGAAACATTAGGAAACTTTCAACTGAAAAAAATTAAATTAGTATTATATGAGGTATGGGTGCAATGCTATCTAACATCTCAGTAAAACATTTAATATAGAGTATTAAATGTAATTCAGTACTAAAAAAATTTAATTAGTATGAACTAAAACCAAAAAATCTACCTAAAACAGGTCCCCATTGAAATAGCCCAGAACGAACAACAGTATTAAATGAAACAAATAATAAACCATGTTGCTAAAAAATTAACCATTACAAATGATACAGTTTTCTGGTTTGCAAGATTGTCAGAAGGGGGGGGGCAAAGTTAAGTCATGATGAAAAATCTGTTCAAAGGGTGCATCTCATCATAGTTTCAGCGAATAGCCCCCTTTTTGTTAAAAAAAAATTTCTGATTTTTTTTTTTTTCATTTAAAACAAAGATGAGTTCTTATCGGTCATAGGGACCATAAGGCAAAAAACAGTGACACTCAAAAAAATATTGTACATTCAGTCAAGTTAAGTTTATCCACCGTATTAAATTCCTGTATCTGTGTATAATTTTTGTTTATAATTTTTCTTATCATTTTTTGTGATTTGTAATAATGCACGCTGATTGCGCAATGGAAAAAGTACCCATCTTGCAATGCCTAAGGTTATTAAAGCTTCTATTTTTATTGTTGTGGCCACTTTTAAAGATATTTACTTCCCATAAAATGTTCTATTTCATTTTATGCTCCTGATTAATCTTAGCTGTACTATAAGCCTGATTACATCTTTTAAATCTTTTTGCTGTATCTGAAAAATTTTTTGCTTCCCCATGTTGTTTGTTAATTTTATGTTATTCTTAGAGTCAATAATGCAAAAACATTTGTTCATATGGTACAAAACAGTTGCAAGGACCTTGGGTTTGCACATTTGCTTCTCCTTATTCTTGCTAACCTGAATGTTGGTGGTATTATCAGTCTATGGTTGTGCTTGGGGGGCTACAAAATTTTTTTCAGATATAGCAAAAAGGTTTGAAGAGTGTAATCAAGCTTTTTTGATAATCATAGTATAGCTAAGATAAATCAGGAGCATAAAATGAAATAGAACATTTTATGGAAAGTAAATATTTTTAAAAGTGGTTACAACAATAAAAATAGTAGCTTTAGGTCTTGCAAGATGGGTAGTTGTTCCATTACGCAATCAACATGCATTATTACAAACCACAAAAGGAAATAAATAATTTGAACAAAAATTATACACAGTTACACAAATTCAATACGGTGGATAAACTTAACTTGATTACAATCAATCTGAGATTCATATCATGGCACAGGTTTTCGGCGCCGAAGTTAAACTTAGAACCAAATGACATCGCCTGAATATTAGTAATTAGTACACTTTAATGGTACATATTACCCCATTCCATCAGTATAGAATAATTATTTAGTCTGAAAAGGTTGTATAAAAAAACGTACTTTTTTTTTTAAAAAAAAATTAAAAAGATATAATACGTTGGAAATCAAATACAAAAATATTTACTGTTATCAAATTAGTGTTGCCAATCGGAAAAATAAAATTTAGAAAATCATTTTTCTTAGAACTATTTTTTCGAAAAACAAATGTAATTCCACCACAAAAAGTTTAAAAAATGAATAAATACAACTAAAATAAATATATTTACAGTAAAATGTGCTAAAATCCCCTCCAAAACTGCTCATAATATTAATTTTTGCAAAGTTAAGACTTGACATGGCTGATGACGTCATATCTGCATTTAGCTGAAAAATCGCATAAAAATTGAATTTTAAAAAAATCTAAAGCAAATTTCGAAAAAAACTCTTCGAGGTTAATAGCATAACAACCTATAGCTTCTACATGCCAAGTTTCATACTTCTGGGTTGCTTAATTTGGTCGGAATAGGTGAAACACACAAACACACAAACTCTTTCTTTTATATATTAGTATAGATATTGATTACGAAGTGTATTTACAACTTTCTCCTGATTTAATAACCAATATATTAGATACTTTTTCATTTATCTGTTCCTTTCTTACAAAACTTAACTTTTATTTTTGTATCGAATAATTCAGTTCGCCTTTTATACAAAAAAATTATTCCATCTCTTTTACTGTAATCTCAAAAAAAAAAAAAAAAAAAATCAGAAATCAAAGGGACCTTGTATACTATGAAGAAATTACATCTCTTCACGCTATGACATATGTTGTATTGTAATTGCATACCGACAACAGTGCCATCTGTCTTGTAGAGAAATAGGATTTGATGATAATAATCATTCAGGAGAAAAAGTCTGGATCACACACATAGACAGGTCTTAATCCACGCATGATGACGCTGGACCCTTTTCATGGGCAGAGTGTGAAAAATGATTGGCTCCTTCGCTCTGAATTGTCACTGTAGTAATGAGAATCAATGCTTGTCCTGGCAAATGATTGATCATCTGTCTGTATATTGGATGACTCCCCAAAAATGTGAGCAACCACCAGAACTCAGTCAGGAAAAAAATAATGCTTAGATATTGTTAAGATATACAGTATATGAGGTGTTTATTGAAACTTAGAGGGTTTCACCTGGGAAATCAGAAAGTGGATGATGAATATTTCATGGACAAATCATTTGGTGATTGATTTTTTAAATGTGTTTTTTGTAAGACATTCTGCGGATAGTGAATAAAAAACAGTAACAGCTGTTAATGATAAGGTTAACTATAACAGATCTTAAAATACTATTTTTAAGTTTTATGGTGTTTATTCTTCGAAAACAAATAAAGAGTTGCGATTATTCATTTCAAAGTATTACAATTTCTTATAATCCCAAACGGAATCGTTGATTAATATTGTTAGAATTTTGTGTAAATAATGCTTAAAATAGAATAAATTTATATATGAATGTTTAATACATTAATATTACTTTCTATTGTATTTATTTTATGATAAAAATTGTAATATTTGCAACCAACGCTGCCCTTACATTATAATAGCGTTTCTGTCGAAACTTTGCGAAATATTGGCTATACAATCGTGTTGGCATCATTTTTAGCTTCCAAATTTGGCGCATTGATGACTACTTTGGCGGGTTGGCTACCCTTTTGGGCAACTTGACTATCATATGGATCCTTCTGGAGATTATTGGAGAAATCTAATAACACATCATGATCTACGACGTAAGTGGATGCTTCGGGAAAGAGCTAGAAGGCAGTCGTGCAGACTATAAATAAGAGTCACTCGCTGAAACTGAGTCAGTATTATTTTGACTGTTGAAGAGTAGTCCTCTAGCGATTAGTTTAGTTGCTTGCGAATAAACTTTACGTATTTGTACTTTTAGAAACTGATAGTTGTGTCTGAGCGCTATAGAAGGTGTGAAAACCTAACAGGATTTATTAAGCGAATTTTTGGCCGTATCCTGTATTTTAAGGGTTATTTTTCTGCAATAAATTTTCATCGCTCTTAAAGACCTGTTTTGTTCTTTGAGACTGCATAAAATCCACGAACCCCGATCTACTTAATAATTTTAGATTACTCAATAATTTCAGATTAATTAAAACTTACAATTAATTACAAGAAAGTAGGGTTTGTTACATGTTACTCTGTGATTACCGTAACGGAGTGGTCATGTTCGGGAACTCGTAGGTAGCGTTGCTTATGTCGAATCACAGATTCGAATTTTAGTGCCACTGAAAGTTTATCGTGTGGAGAAGGTGTTGTACGTTAAATCCGTCGAGGCACAATTTCCTCACGTTCGTATAGTGTAAGAGTTTAAAGGGCAGGGTGTCACAACACAGGTATCGTAACGTTTTCTCGCCTCGCAGCTACAAGATAGGCTCCCAGTGTTTATTAGCCCATATTTGCCAATATTCAACTGAGGGCCGCGGTAGTCCGGTGGTCAAGGCCACGAACTTGTGGCCTACATTTGTCGATTTGTAGGTTCGAGTTCTGATTTCTCTAAAAAGCTGTCATGCAGAGAAGCCGATGCATTTTAAATCTGTCCGAGTTCCAAGTCTTCCAATTGGTATCTTGTCGAAGTTAAGAGAGTGGAGTGCCAGCTCAAGTGTCGTCCTCATCACTTGACCGCGGTTCAAAATTACGATGTCCGTCGCCAGTAGCCCTCTTGTTGCCTTGGAGTGTGATGCTAACAAAGCCCAGACACTTACAAAAAGGAAAGAATCTATAGACACAGTAATACCTCCAGACTTACCCTTTAGGTGGGACTGAGTAATAACCAAGTAAGAAAAATACACGCATAAGTCGGGGTATGATTTCGCATATAAAATATTTGGGAGGCGGAGTCGAAAGAAAATAATAACTTAGAGAAAAAAATGTTTAGCAAATTCTTAGATAACACAAATACAAAATCGCAAACCGAAGTTATCTTGATGTTAAAAGTTTCATGAACATTAATAAAATAATCTACCGGCTCAAAGATTACTTTTCCTCTCGTAAATTTCCTCGTATTAAATTTTTTATTCCTTGTTTTTTTGAAGAAATATCCTCTACGTTGGAGTCTATATTTTCCAAAATGTGTAACCCTTTTTTAAACAGAAGTTTTCTGTCAAATTCTCAACCCTAATGCGATGTCTGTATTGAACTGGGTCTAAAGCAGAAGCGTAGCTACCACCGTAACCATGATACGAGGCTCTCAAACTACAGGGGCCCCAACATAGATAAGTAATAAGAATCATAACATGTTAAGGGGCACCAAAATAGAGCCTCCTAGAAATTTTGAAACAGGGCCCACTAAGAATTAGCTACGCCGGTGGTCTAAAGACTCAAGTTCTTCATTGTTTTGCTCATGCATTTCTATGAGCTCATCAATTATTAGCTCCTGATTGTGGGAGTCCAGCAGTTTTTAAGCGTCATCATTAGCCACCTGGCAAGATCGACAACTTCTTCAATCAATTTACCAATTTTTTTTCTTTCTTAGACAAAAGACAAATGGATAAAATTTAAAATCACGTGATTCCGGATTTATGTAAGTTGGAGTAGAGTTGGTCGAGGTTTTTCTGTGGTAAAAATGAATATGCACACATTTCTTTAACTTAAAAAATAGAGGAAACTCGTTTATTTACCTACGTCTCTTCTATAGAAGAGAAAGTAAAAACATTCAGAGATGAGATAAATCTTTAAGCGTACCTATTTCGAACAAAAGGGCAGCATCAGAGACCACTCTGCCTGCACAGCCCTTCGGTTTATTTTCCACTTCATAATCAAACATAAAAGCATTCCATTGATATTACACAGTTATCGAGCTGTACTCACTTAGTCACCCACTGGAAGAAAAATCAGCTTTATATATTAAGAGTTTCCGCTTAATGCACATCCACCCACAAAACATGGAATGGTATTGTTTGGTGCGATTAATGATTGCCGGAAGCTCGCTCTGGCGCGTTATAATATTCTTCTTTTTTCTCAATATTCGCACTTACCGCTAACCATGAACATGTTTGCTTAATTCTAGCAGTAATAATTAGAAGAATACGGAATGCACTTTAGATACCTAGTGGTTATAATTAAAGTAATACTTTTCAGAGTCCTGTAGAACTCATTCTGCTTATCGAATTTTGATGAAACTTGAAATATATGCTATATAGACCATGGGGAAAAGGTTTCTGCAATAAGAAAAATAGTTCAAATTTTGGCCACTAGTAGGAAATGTGGTACCTAAAAAAGGAAGAAAAATATATTAGAATCGTTAAAATTTATTCAGTTACAGAATATGCTCAAAATGTGCTCCATCGACATTAATATCGTGTTGAAAGAGCACTTCAATGCCAGTGCGAAGCAACTCACGAAGGATTTCAGCCACATGGCGTATAATGCTAACTTTCAAATCAGGTAAAGTCCTAATTCGTCCTCTATAAACACGATCTTTTAGAAATCCCCACAAATAGAAATCACAGGGATTTAAGTCGGGTGAACGAGAAGGCCATGCATCCAGAAAATGTCTGGATATTACATGATTATCGCTAAAGTTAGCACTAAGCATTGCTTTGTTATGACACCCAATGTGAGGAGTTGCTCAATCTTGCATAAATATACCAGTTTGCAAATATTGTCATTATTGTAAAGCAGGAATGACCTGCTGTTGAAGGAGTTCACTGTACCGGGAACTCGTGACAGAGCATCTTTTAGGACCTTGTGGAGTGAGAGTTTCAAAGAAAAAGGGTCCGAGGATAAACCCAGCAGTAAATCCACACCAAGCAGTCTCGTAATCAGAACACAGTGGTTGTTGATGAAGGGCATTAGGAGGTGGAGTATCCCATATGCGGCAATTTTGACTGATCACAGTATCATCTAAATAAATCTCTATGTTGAATCACGTCATCAACTTCCATTCTCGCCAAAAATTGGCAAGAAAATTCAAAGCGTATTTTGTGATATTGAGGTTTCAAAGTTTGCATACGGATACCTTTTTAAAATGTTTCGTAGGATTTTTCGTACATTCGACCACGGAATCTCCAATTCACTTGACACTGATCGATCACTTCCTGAAGATGGAAATGGAGGCTCTTTCAACCTCAGCAGTAGCGACTTCTTCCACAGTTTCAGTCCCAATCGGTTTCCGTCCTCTTCCGGGCAGCACACCCAAATCTCCAGTCTCTTCGAATTTCATGATCATCTTCCTCAAACCAATTCTCAATATGAGAGTCTTTTTGCAGATCCTTTAAACGAAGATATTCACGCAGAGCAGCCTTTCGCTATGATGGCAAATTTATATATAGGTATTACGGGGATTTGCATAAGGAACTTTCGATAAAAGCTAACTGGTGATTAAAATTTGTACTATTTTTTTTGTTGTAGAAATCTTTTCTCCATGGTCCATATATAGCATATATTTGAAGTTTCATCAAAATCCGATAAGCAGAACAGGTTCCACAGGCATCTGAATATCGTAACTTTAATGAAAACCCCCGGTACACACCGCGTGCGCGATCTAGTTGAAAAGTAATGGAAGAAACTCTCTTCTCTCTCTCTCTCTTCTCTCTCATTCTATAAAAATTTTTAACTGCATTTTTCATTTAGTCTTATATTCAAAAAAGAATAGTAGCTACGCGTATATTGCATTTTTTATTATTATTTCAGTCATATTTTTATTATTTTAAAAATATTATTATTTTTAGTCATATTTTTTAAAAAATAATTTTCCTTGTCTTAGCTTGAAATTAACCCTGTCATGATTCTTAACCCGGGAGAAGTTGCGCATTCAACTAACGCTAGTGGTCACGCGGGATGACGGTGTCACCCTAATTCTTTTTTTTTTATAATTATTTCGATTGTTCACGATAAAAATCGTACTTCCAGTGAATTATTTAACCAAGAGAAATTATACTTGCCTACTTTCCAGTTTTTCTTTGATAATTTCAGAAAAAATTCAATCAAACTGAGCTAAAATGTTTCAAATGTGTGTGATCTTAATAAAGGACACAAATCGCAGACATTTTACGCTAACATTAAAGGAATTATATTTGCAGGAAAAATTGTCATATTTTTTTCAAGTTATTGTTGAGTTTTATTGTCCTTAGATGATCGACATATAGCATGTTGAACTTTTTCTTGCTTGTGTCTTTTGACAGGGCGCAGTGTCTCGTATCTCTTCATATATTTTTGATACAGTTTTTTAGGTAGCATTTGAAAATTTTCCTTTCCACTCAAAAGTTTAATCACTCGTCTCAAATTTACTTTTGCTATCATGGTTAATAACTATTATTTCATCAGGTTCTTCTCTTGCTTCATTAATTTATTTTTCCAAATTTTCAAATTCATGCAGTGGAGATCACTGATGCTTATTTCATTTTTTTTAAAGATTCTTTTAATTTACACTTTAAACCATAATGATTCGTATAACTCAGCAATCAAATACCATAAAATCGCCCACAGGGGGAAAATATAGCCTGTGTGTTCTAAAAAATATTTTTGAACATAAGTAGCCGCGCGGAAACTCAGTCACCCCAAGTATTTCTAGATTGTAAAAAACGTTTGCCACTCCCAAAAAAGAAGGATATATTTGAGAAATACATTTTAGTTTCTTTGTCATACAGGTGGGCACTGACAAGATCATTGTGCGCAAGCAAACAGTTTTCCCAGAAATAAAGATTTCATGATTCTGGGGGGATTCTGTGCCTGGTGCGACCTCTCCAGGGTTAATAGCGCTAAAAGACCATAGCGTAATATAAAAATGGTACATGTACAAAGTTTTCACATTTTTAAGCACAATATACTGTTGCTTTCTTTGAATAATTTTTATGAGCAGTTTTATTCTTAAATGCTATTTTGTGGGGCCGCCATTGATCTGAATTTTTATAGAGAATCATGCATACAATTTGTTACTTTTGGCTATTGGAGATTAAAAAATTAATTTTCATATTTTTACAATTTTTAAATATTCTTCAGTTGGTTATTTTTTATGCTGTAGAATTATAAAGTTTTTTTTTTCTTCAATATTTTAGTTTCTTTAAAAAATTTAAAAACTGCATTTTTCTCATTTTAACCAACATAATTAGCAAATAGATGGGGATGGGCATCTTGAATCTCTCCGTAACCTAATCATAAATTTGCAGTTAATTTTATTACTGCGGCTATGTTCAACTGTAACCTGAACTGTTTTGCTAAAATCTTACATAATGGTTTAACATTCAATTAGAATTTTAGAACTTGTATTTTATTGGCAATTATGGATATAGATATATATTACATTAGAGCGATTCAAACGTTAATTAAATTTCTATTCGAGAGCTGCCTAGTCTTCGGTTCGAATCCTTCTGTCACGTAGAGAGTTTTATGTACATTAAATCTGTTAAGGCCTTAAGTCCTCACGTTGGCATGGTGTTGAAGCTTGGAAAGTGAAGTGACAGTTCATATGTCATCATCGTCACATGGACTATATTTAAAATTGCGAGGTCCACTACCAATAGCCCTGGTATAGCTTTCAAAATGCAACGCTTACAAAAATTAAATAAAATCTATTTCTCTGCTTATAATCGGTTGCCTTATTTATCTCTCTTAAGTTGAAATTTCACATTGTTACACACCACACACACATGTTTTTAAAGCTAGGAACTTGTTAATAAGTTTGTTTTGATAAAAAAGATTGCTTTTAACTATTATCCTTGCTTAAGATTGATTATTCAGTTTCTGGATATTAGGAAATTAGCTCAGGAATTTTTTCCCATTCTAATGGGGCTGCGGTTTGGTAATTACCATTGGATACCTAATGTATTGTTCCAATTAATTGAGGCAAAAGGAAAAAATGATTTTTTCTAAAACCTTAACTTTTAATTATTACATATCATAAGTAAATTGAAAAATCTCTATATTAGTACGAAGTACGTCCTCCTTTAGCAGAAATGGCATCTTGAACACGTTTCAACATTAAATCCGCTAGTGTGTCACACATGTTCTTGACTTTATCTTCGAGGAACTATACTTGTAGAGCAATTTTTATCACCTGTTCTGTTGTCGTGCGATTCATCTTAGCTAAACAATTCTTGAGAATACGCCATAAATTCTCAATAGGATTTAGGTCTGGTGAATTACCAGGCCAAACAAGCACCTGTATTTTATTTCCCCGCATAAAAATTTGAACTGATATCAAATTGTGACAAAGAGACAAGTCCTGGTGAAATGATCCATCAAATGTTATCATGAATTGAACAAACCTACTACATAATATTTCTGTGCATTTGACAAAATCCATCATGCCTTTAGAGGAACTAAATTTCCATTGCCGTTTACTGTGAACCCCCCCCCCCCAAAAACATTTCTTCCGAAGGGTGCTTTACAGTCGGTTTGATATGATCTGGTAGCAGAGTTTGTAACCTACACATTGTATTCCTGTACTTCATTTGTATCCTTGCACAAGTAAATGTGTTTCATCGCTGAAAATTACCTTCTTCCAGTCGTTAACAGTCAAAGATGGGTATTTTTTGCCCCATGCTAAACGTTTTTTCTTCCTTATATGTGAGATAGAAATTGTTTTATATTCCAGCTTGTTGCCTTACGACCAACTTCCAGAAACTTTTGCGTTCAATTGAGGTATTCGCTTCAACACTCTCCTCTAATAAATCCTTTCGAAGGTCTATGCTTGTCTTCCTTGGAATTATTTTGCAATTTCTTATTAGAATTTTATTTCTTGGAGTAGTTTTCCGCTTGCACCCATGTTTTTTTCTTTTTTAGAAATATGCTCTGAAACTTGAAATGCTTTTAAAATTCTTGAAGCACTTGATTTGCCCACATCAATTGCCGTAGCTATATCTCTCACAGTCGTAGAAGTGTGTTCGTTAAGAGCGATTATTTTAGAACACTTTATAAGGAATTATTATCACTTATTCCCTGTCATCCGGCTAGATGTGTGGGGAGGAATTAAATGATCAGACGACTTGATGAACTCAAATTATTTATTTATCTCTATATTCAACACAGACACAATTAACACTCTAATTAAGACAAATTTGATCAATCAGAAGACGAAGGTGAGACAAGATAGCGTGGGGATAATAAATTCGATCATGCAAATATATCCTTACGATAACTTATACAAAGCTTGTTTTATTTTAGAAGCTTTCACTAATAATTTAACTCTCTAACTTCTACTTGAAATAAGATCACAGTACCTGAACTCTTGCAATCCTTTAATCCTTTAGACGCGGTCTTACACATTTCTCCAATATTGGAACTAGGCACTTTTCTCGCGTCGCACACTGTTTACGTATACGTACTACTGCCAGTTTCCCAGCTTCTTATCTATTCACTTCATATCCAAGCTATCCTCACTTCACTTCCAATGTATCTTCACTTCTCTAACTCTTAAGACTCGCAAATACAGAATATATATATATTAAACTTCATTTGCATAATCATGCTTTCTTTCCTCAGGGAATGTTGGTTGAAAGAATGATGGTCCAAAAGGAATCCCTAGGAGTTAGTTGAAGGAATCATATAGATCTGTTATAACTTCCTCGGAGTAATATCCATCTAGGAACAAGCAAAAGTAATACATGTAACACAGAACACAAAATTATTACCAACAAATGCCGCACTATAATGCTTACAACTGAGCTACTGATACACTAAAACCAGTCCAACGAGTAAATTATTGTCACACTCGATCCGTCATACTACCTCTAGGCAGATAGAACCGATTTGTGGAAGTTCGGACATCACTGGTAATCACATGCCAACTCAGACAAGAAATGGTGGATATAAATTGCCACAATGTAATGTCGACGTCCAGTTTCTTCCCCAGAGGGAGGCACATGGGCTTTGACGTTGCAAAACTGTACTAGGTATACAATTTTGCCGAGAACATCTAAGCCGAACGAGCATTCTAAGTATATTTTACACGCCGCATAATCATGCGATTTGGACATTGCATCATGAAATTCCTCCGACTGGGAGTGGATTCGAATCCGCAAACTTGGGCGTACAACGCCAACGCCAAACGACTGCGCCCGCCAGCCAGCACTCTAGAAATTACACTGGATTTTATAAACCATTCTGAAGTTAAAAAGTACTAGACTTAGAAATTAAATTCTTTAAATAATATTTTCTTAGTAAGATAAAAAAGTAGAACCCATTTTTTATTGTTGTAGGGGAATAAAATCACATAAAAAACCAAATTACATACATATATATATATATATGTGTGTGTTTTTTCTTTCTTTTTACTTTAAACAACAAACTCCGTAATAGATCTTTTATTCATTTCTTATAAAGTCTATATACAGTCTGATATGTATTCAGAGAAAGTAGTAAGCGAACAAATTTTCCGAATTTAACTGCAGTTTTACAAAAACCACCATTGCAGCTGTATTGGTGGTAATCCCACTAAAAACACATTTATTCCTCTGAGGTTAGTTAAAAATAAGAACGTGAGAAATTTTTTAAATGACCATCAGATAAAAGGAAAGAAACTGCCGGCTTTAAAAAATACAGAGGATCTAAATCGCATTGAATCCATGTGGGTTCATATATACCAATAAAATAACTCGTCTTTTCGAAGTAGAGCGGTGACCTACCCTGTTTTGGAATGTGGGATTAATAAAATGGATACGTAAATTAGGAACATAAGGCAACTTTATTCATTGCATTATTTTAAAATGCTAATTATACTTTAGGGGGGAAATATATCACTAGGTTTTACTTTCAATCTGCAATGCAAATTTGTTGAAGTTTCATTATTAATTTAAAACTCGTGAATAAAAATGTCCGTGCACACGTTCTTAAATTTTTTTTTATAATCTGAACATGACCCTTCCAATGAGCGTATGAGATACAAATGGTTTTCAAAATAATGGAAACGCCAGTGAATAAAAGCGACATTTTTTAATGCGCTTCGAAAGCTTTAAAATAGTGTATGTATGCTGGTTGGATGTGGGAGCTTTATTGTAGTTCTGTAATAAGTCTTGTGGAGTTTTTTCAATACCGTAAAATGTCAGTCTTCTCAGATTTTCAAAAAGGCCAAATTGTAGGAACTCGTTTAGCTGGAGCAAATTTGAGCGAAACATCGCAACTTTTAGGTGTTTCAAGAGGTAGGGTGTTTAAAGTCGTGACAGCATACAGACAGAGTTGCAAGACAAACTTGGCAAAGCAAAATAGTGGACGGAACAAGAAGCTCAGCGAAACAGAACAATAGGTATTGAAGCGGATTGTAATGTTTAAAAAGCGAACAACTGCATCAAAAATGAGCGCAGAGCTCAATCTTCACCTGAATTCTCCAGTGTCAATGATTACAGTTAGAAGACACCTTTATAAACAAGACATTTACGGCAGAGCAGTAATTCACGTCACTTTGTAATGAGGGACTGTTCCTATTTCCCTCTAATCCCCCTTGTCTACTCTCGGACGCAGGCTAGATGTGTGGAATGATCAAATAGATCAAACGACATGATTCACTAAAATTGTTTTATTGTCACAATATTCAACACTGACACAATAATAATCCAATTAAGATAGTTTTGATCAACCACTAGAGCGCGAAGGTGAGACCAGTTAGCATGGGGAAAATATTTACAGATATTCAGCTAATTTCTACGATACAAGTTCGTTTTTAAGTCGGATGCATACTAACAATTTACTCTCTAACTTATATTTAAATAATACGCACAATACCTGAACTCTTGTAATTCAAAAATTCTATAGCTGAGGCCTTGGACACTAAAGGTTGGCTTGATCACCTCGCTTCCGAGCGATCCTCACTTTCGTAATCTTCAATTCTCACATTAATAACCTTAGATTCTCAAATCACTTACTCCCAAAACTCGCGAATACAGAATTTACATAATAAACTTAATTTGCATAATCACGTTTTCTTACCTTCGGAGAAAATTGGTTGAAATAATTATTTCCCTTAAAGAATCCCCAAGGTATTGATCCGTCACAACTTGTCACAGATGTTAATGCCAAATGTCATCCAAAATTGTGTCAAACTCGCAAAACCTGGTCAATTTATAAGTGGAAGAAAGTAATATATTCTGACGAATCATCTTTCACACTTTCTCTACAGCAGGACACCGCACAAGCGTGCGACAATGATTGTCTCTTTCCAACTATCAAGCATAGAGGCGGATTTGCAACAATATGGCAGCATCATGTCGTGGGTTTCTGTTGGACCAACCGTAACCCTGAAAAGAATGATCGCTGGGGAGAAGTATAGAGAAATTTTAACTGACCAGGTCCATAATATGATACAAACTTCGTTTCCTGTAGGAAATATAATTTTTCAGGATGATAATGCAGCTATACATGCAGCGGGACATGTGTATCATGGTTTGATGAACAGAAGATGAAGTTAACATCTTCCTTAGCCCGCACAGTCACCTGACCTCAATGTAATTGTGTGAACCGTGCAGCATTCGATACAGAATCAATATCCTGTTAGCTGCCTCTCTCCCAGAATTTTCAAAATATATCCAGTATATATGATACAAAATTCCTCTAAACACTCTTCAGCCCTTGTATGAATCAATTACCCGGCAAAACCAAGTTGCATTACATACCAAATACGCATTACATGCGCAAACTCTTTCAAATTATCGCCAATTTTACACGTTACACCCCCTATGTTATAAGCAATTACTTTTTGAATTAATACTTACTTGACAATGAAATGTAAGTTTACTTAAGAATTCAAATGACTTCGAGTCAAATAATTTTTTATTTTCAGCATATGTTCTTTTGGTATTTACCTCTTGTTTTCTGGTAATTCCTCTCTCTTATAAACTAAATTTCTGCCTGTGAGCTATTTATATTTATTCTTTTAATAGCTCCGATATTCTTCAGGCGTTCATAAAAGTTTAAAATATTAATCGGGGAGGTGGGGGGTTTAAAGTATAAAATTTGTATGGCGATTTGTCATCTCTTCAAATGACCGGAACATAATTTATAGCCTCGAATCATCATATTTAGTAACATATTTCTCATCATATACATAGAAGAAATTTATTGAAACTGCCTTCTGAGTTATACCATTTAAATTATTCTGCTTTACTTACGGGCAGGATGCTTGAAGTACTTAAATAATTCGATACATGTTAACCTTTGAAAACCTGTACTTTCTGTTTCATAAAGGATTTAATTTGCAACCAGAAGTAAAACGGAAGAAAATAAATTAATCGAAGGAAATGTAAAAACAGAAATGAAAGAATTGGAATTCCATTGAAATATGCAGATTTCGTCTTATTACATTAGAGATGAATTTCTTTTTCTTTTTGAAGTCGGCAGAGAGAAATGAAGTATTGCAGGAGGGAAGGTGTAAAATATCTTTCAAACACTTTTTTTGTTGTTTTGTTGTTCTAATGACAAAGGAAAATTTTTTTAAAAAAAACTAATTTACTGTTATTTACAAAAATGGGTTATCCACCAATTTTACTCCCTTTTAAGGTATTGTAATCAACCTTTTACACTAAAATAAAATACAGGATACTAGTTGAAGATTTTTTTTTTTTGCTATTTCTAAGGCAACACAGCACTTTGTCTGTGTAGACTGTGTGTCACATCCGGTCAATAATGTTAAAAGTAATTACTATTTTATTAGACTATCATTAAAAAGCTTCTAAAGAAGAAGCCAGTTTAGCAAAATAATTAGTTTAAATATTTTCAAAAATGAATACTTTTTGAAGTTTTTTTGAACTTCTATTCAACATTCTATTTCTAATTTATTTTAATTACTTTAATTGTGGTTAATATTTGTGGAATTATTGGGGGAAAATGATGGTATAGAAATGCAAATTTGACTCCCTGTAGAATTTTAATAATTGGTTTTAATAGCAAAACCTTAAAAAAAATTCTAAGAATATTAGTTTTGACAATTTTTTTAAAAAATAAACTAGAACTCTCAGTTTTAAATGTATATACATATTTTATATATATATATATATATTTAAAATACACTGGTGTCCAAATTACACGGTCCAAATTACAACAAACACGGTTTCCTCATTGATTCCAAATTTCCACCATGTAATTAAAAAAATTCGTAATTTTTATATTTGCCTCAATTTGGAATCAACGTGATTAGTACTAGTTTTGTAGCTCAACGAGATATGAAGCCAATTAAATATCTGGGATACTTACCACCAGAGTTGTGAATATTGCGTTAAAACTCAGAAGCATAACTTTACTGTCAGAATAAGTTCTCATAATTGCTTAGATAGTTCAATGAAATGGAGATCCTTTGACAGGCTTGAAGCTAGGCATCCTCAAGCGGAGGCAGCTTGATAGTTAGTTACAAGTGGCACTAAAAAAAGGTACACAAGTTTATTCCAAGCAAATGCTGCTATTACTAGGACACCCGGCGATGCCTTCCAAGAGAGAAGAATTTTCGCACAGAATTGCTGCTTACCATTAAGGGCAAGCTTAAATAGTCAGAAATGAACAACGAAGCTTTCTCGTGATCTAGCTACTGCGTCTGTAAGAAGAATTTCCACACAGAAAATATACAAGCAACAAGCAGTACCATGTTCGGCAGCCATGCACCACTGCACGTTTTTGATAGGGATAGCCTCAAGATTTGTGATAGCTTCACTACGAGGTGTTAAAGGTACGAGGTGCTTGAAGTCTCTTTAAGGTTTTTCCGGGTCTGTGCAGGCCCAGGTTTTCTTTTCGTGGACGATACTGTGAGACCACTTATATAACTCGCATTGATAATTGCAGTTTAAACTTTTCCGCCAAATCTTCCGATTTCAATATTATAGACCATGAATGAGTTAATCTAGTCAGTGCACATTTTTACCCCCTTCCAGGACAATTTAGGTATTAAAAGCCGCGTTCTTGGAAGAATGGGATTTATGCCTCAAGCATTTCTCCTCCTTAACTGTATGGAGGCTTGATGCAAGGCATGTATAGCAACGTGTACGGCGTCCACATTCCTTGTTATACATAAATTTCTTGAGATATAATGCATCCTGATTTTATCATTTTGTTTTATATAATTTATATCTCAACTAACAATTCACCTCTTTTCTACATTGCTATGTTATATTTTGTCCCGTATTAATATGTTTCTGTGTTGAATTTCGTTACAGTAAGTCAAATTTTTATCCAGTTAACACAGACTTTGAGTTTGTGACCTTAATTTTGGACAATAGAGGATTTCCGAAAAATTTCAAGACTATCATAAAAAGAAAAAAGTCTTCGCGGTTAGAAAACACTTGCATCAACAAAAGTCTGAGATAACCACAGTAAAAATATGCAAAGATATAGATATTAAGACTGACAAAAATTGTAAAAATAATATTTTTTACTTGTAGAGGATATTAGTAGTCTTGAAATATGTCGCCTAATTACCTTCCGTATTAACAAAAAACTTAATATTGTGAAAGTTTAAAAGGTTCACGAGAGTCAATTTGTTATCGAACAAAAAATTGCCAAATTTTGATGCACCCTATACTTTATTTTTAGCTCCATTTCAAAATGATTAAATCTTTGTTTTATTATTTTTATTTAAAATGTTCAAGCGGCTGTGAATATTTTTATTTCAGAATGAATTTTTTTTTTGTTCGATTATATTTATAATAACATTTTTAAGTAAAAATAGAAAAATGCGTATTAATTTCAGTAAATGCCAGTATTCATTTTATTCATTTACTATTGCTACCTTAATTCACTTAAAGGTATAAAAGCCTTATAGATACGAAATATTTCTTGTTAAAAGTCTATCAACTTTAATGTGCATCACTGAGAGAATTATTAGGCTCAAATATTCCTTTAGTGTGTAGAAAAGAAATTATAAATTTTGTTTTTCATGTAATCAGTTTTCTTCTTTTTTTTTTGAAGCAAAGTAGTCTTTTTGACTTCTTATTTATTAATTCATTTCTTTCAAATTACACGCTAATGATTACTTTTCTTACATTTTAATTACTATTATCAGATAACGAAAAAACATCTCTAGAAAACATCTCGGTAGATTTTAGTTGGAGATAAATTTTGTTATTTCCAAACAAACGCTACTTCTTTAAATGTAATTATTTTTTTTTAAATTTACATCGCGTTTATCTTTGATGCACCCCCTCCCCCTTCACTCAGCTTCCCAATTTAAACATTTTTCGAAGAATCAGTTGTATATTTATTAATATTCTACCATTTGTACTTGTAACATATTTTCTCGGCGTAGGAGGGGATCACTGCTCTATTTGGTTTCTTTTCAGGCGGTTATTTTCCAATTCTTTGATAACTTCGGAAACACCCAAGAAAAAGTTAAGTAAGAAATTTAAGTGGAAAATAAGTCATTGTAGAAACATTTTGTCCATTGTCGAACAAAAGATTTTGTGAAAGAAATCTATCACAGTAAAATTTAATGGAGAAATATCAGACCCTGCATGGGAACATCTTGCGATCGTTAATTCTTTACGGCGCATCAACAGCCTTACTTTATCTTGTCCTTAATCCTTACTTGATATCATGCAATGCGCTATACTTCCAGCGTAATACTTATATCACTTTATGATCCATAAAGTCCCAGGCCTTTTGCCGACTAAGAATCCATGGTAAGTAGCTCTGGTTAATATCATAAAATAGTGTAGACATGGAGGGAAGCAAAAGAATATGAAGGGTAAACTGTACTTTGTCAGGCGACAGAACTCTCTTGACTCAGCTGCGTAAAATCATTCAATGGACGTTACACTGAGGAATTTTCTGACAGTAGTTTTCAATATGAAACTGTTTGTACTTAATGTATTCTATGGACTTACAATACTAATATTATCCCGTATGTGTATACACTTAATATTGTTCATATTAAAACTTAAATGATTAATAAATTTTCTTTAACCGTTATCATTAATTGACTAAGACATTTTTTAGTCATAAATTTTTGCATGGAAAAATTATTAACACATTTTATCCCATTGTCCTATTTAGATGACAGCTGAAAAATATCGTGTGAAAATCATATTTTTCATATTGCGAATATTTTGTCAATTGGAACATCTAGGGATATGTATTAGCTTCTAGCGTGAGTTATGTATTTATTACCCTCACCCCCTCATGTGGTCATTTTATATACTCCTCGCATTAGAGGGCATGATTTCTATAATTTCTTTGTGGTAGCAGAATTCTTTTTCAATTTACTTTGGACACTTGGTGGGGCATTTTTATGTGATAGTACTCCTTCGTTATCATCCTGGTGGCTAATTAGAGCTATATTGTACTTAGGTAATTTTTAGTGCATTATTTTTTTAATGTCCTCTAAATAGGACAGTGGAACGATAAGCATGCAATCGAAGCATTCTTTTTCTCTTTATAACTAAAAGCAAAAAAATAATAATAATTTCACTTCTAGCGTTTCACCCCTGCTGAGTTTTGTCAGTGCAAAGGTTTCTGAAGTCAGAAGAAGCATTAGAATTATTAAATAGTTTAGATTCAAATGAGATCGACTTTGTGAAATTTATATGTTACCACCAGAAGCCAATGAACTATCTGATGGAGTTGAAGGGGATGAGAATGAATTAAATACTGGTGAGATTACTGAAAACGATGTTCCTGGGTCTCTGGAGGTTAAAACTTGAGATATTTTCCACCCCGAACAAAGCCTTAGTATTTCGACTACAAATAACAGGAAAAAAGCTAAGACATCAGTCATGTTGGATAAAGAATAAATCCCCACGATATACAAACTGGGAACCAAAGGTTAAATTAGCTACAAACGACTTGCTCAAGTAAATGAAACTACATTGAAAGTTAAACTCCATCAGAGCATTTTGAGCAGTTTTATTCCAGTGAAGTTTATGATCTTAACTTTAAAGGTAAAAAGGGGGTCCTAAACTTAAGGTACAGGACATATAACACTTTATTGTATAGGAATACATGGGCGCAGGTGGTGCCTTGAGGGGCAAGCAGGGGAAATAAAGGAGAAATAAAAGGGAAAAACAAATGAAGTTATCGTTTGGTTGCGTTGCCGGTAGGGGGCAGTAGATAGCCGTTCAACATGATGCATCTCAGTAGGGGAAAGCGTCATTCGCAATTGTGCTGACGCCTACGATGGGAGACTTTACGTATGATGAAAATGCAGACACATGCATTACATGTACGGCCGTGCAAATGGTAATGGCTGAACTGAGCTACTAATACATCGCACGCAGCTTTCAGATCGACGTATGCCAGATCACAGAATTTTTCAGCGGTTTCAATGTCAACTACGTGAAACAAGTTCCTTCTACGTCACCAGAGAAGATTATGGTCGACGAAAATCTGTACTCAGTCGAAGCCTGGCAGAAAGCATCTTGAACGTTGTGTCTGATAGACCAGAGTCAAGCACAAGAGTTGTTGCTCATCACGTAAGTGTGAATCATCAGACCGTATGTGAAGTGTTGAACGAAAATCTCTTACACCTGTTCCATTTTCAGCAAGTACAAACTTTGAACCAGGCAGACTATCTTCTCCAACGACCAATTGGCGGTACATTAATGTGCACTGCAGCTGGACTTCATAGTTTATGTGCTGAACAGTTATGAAGAGTTATTGTAAACATTACGCTTATCAACGACGCTTTCAATAGGAACTTTGTCTTTTCCTTTCGTTTTTTTTATTTTTTGTCAGTACCGACCGCGTCACTTGCACCAATGCATTCCTATACAATGAATGATTGTTACAATGTCCTGTACCTACCCTAAAAGTTTGTAACATGAATTTTGAACCACTCTTTGTATATATATTATTTTGGGAACTTTATAGCCACAAAACAAACTGAAACAAAGAAACTTTCATCTCATAGAAACTTGATAATTGCTAGTTATTCTAATTTTTCAATCTCAATACATAAGCTGATTCTTATTTAAACTTACGAAGCGTATTTTTAATTACAAGAAAAAATTTCCTTTTAATTTTCCCTTTTAACTCAAAGAAAAAAAATTGTTTTTAGAAAAATTATAACAGTTCAGAAACTTTGAATTCATTTGGTTGATCGTAAAATAAATCAATAATCGACCCCATTCGAGCTGAAATTTTGCAGTAAAAATGTTTTCAAAATAGCGTGAAATTAGAATATGCAAAATACTCCGCAAGGTGCGAAATTTTAATTAGCCTGTTTTTATAATAATGGTATGTGGTGTTATAATTAGCTGTCGAAAAATTGCAATACATTTTGTGAGGTTTTACTCCTTTTGTTGGTGGTAACTCCAAGGTATCTTACTGGACGATTTCTGCTGGCTTATTACGTTATTTTGCTCTAAAAATTATCTCCATCAACACATTTTCAAATGAACTCAGATTTAATGTGAGTGCCATTATGTCCGTTACCCTCTAAAATAATACTTAAAACTCAATTTTTCAAAAAATGTTAACAATATTCATCATTTTGATACGGAAATTTCCAATTTTATTCGCTTTATTGATAAAGTGCAAAGAAGGTGAGAGTGCTTGTTAACGTCACTTTCTGGGGGCCGCGTTAGCCTTGTGGTCAAGATTACGGATTCATGACCAGCGTGTCATGAGTTCGAGCCCGGTACCGCTGAAGACCCACCGTGCAGAGGGGGTCGATGCCTGTTAAATATCACGAGGCTCAAACGTCCCTGGTGTGGAAATTAGGAGTGAGGATGCCAGTTCAAGTGTCGTCCTCGTCACTTGACCATGGTTTAAAATCACGAGGTGCGTCACCAAAAGCCCGCGAATAGCACTCACTCACTCAACGTCACTTTTTGAAGCAACACGAGGGCTTTTGGTGACAGATCTTGTAATTTTGAACCACAGTCAAGCGACAAGTATCTGATACTTGAATTGGCATCCCCTCTCCAAACAACCACATGATTCAAAGGGGAGGATTTTCAGCTTTGACCAATTATCGTACATCAGCATTTCTACACGGCGGGTTTTCGGGAACATTGGGACTCGAATCCGTTACTTGACAATGCCGTCTACAAGTTCGTGAAATTAACCACTAGGGTACGGTGGTCACATTACTCTAAATACATTATAGCCAGAAAGAATGTCCGTAAGCAGACAGAATACGTTTTCAACTACGGTAAATAAAAAGAGCTTTGGAGACAAACTTAGGGATACACTCGCCAAATTTGGCATCAAAAGCAAACGATCTTAAAAAGTTCAGAAGATTCTAATATGATTATTTGATGAAATAACACATTAGGGAAGTTCTTCTCGGCCAAATAGGGAGATGCAGGAAAGCAACATTAGGCATAAATAACTGACAGCAAATGTGCAATTCAATTGCCTTGAGCAAAATTATGATTACAAAATTGAAATTATGATTAAATCTTTCTATCTATATATAGGAGAAAAGCAACTCACTTCCTCATCAAGAAATCTTCACAATTGTAAGACTTACAGGTTTGAAATTTCACAGACATATTTCTTTTGTTGTGTAGTAATCCACTAAGAACGGGTTTTGTGGAAATAAATCCCAAGAGGGTTGGAGGAGTGAGATATAAAAATCTCCGTTTCTGTACAATTAGACATACAGATTTGAAATTGGGCAAACACATTGCTTTTGTTGAGTACAGAACCGCTAAGAACTGGTTCTGTGAAAATTGAGTCCCAAAGCAGAAGGATTACGATGGCATTTTAGGTAAAAAAGAAATAGAATTTTTGAGCTTGTCACCAATAGGAGTTATGACGTAAGTACTGTTTGGGGTAACATAGTATTTTAATGAAAACATTTAAAGAAATTTACTTAGTAAAATGGAATGAACCCAACTTGTAAATCAAGTACAAAATAAAATATATGGCACATATACGTACTAATTGCGAACTGAGGAATTACTCGTACATCTTTTTTCTGTTTTTTCTCTTATCACGTTTAAACTATATTTTCTGATATTGTACTATTTAGTAAGAGTTCTTTTCGTAACAAAACTAAGACATATATGTACAGGATGACCTCTTATCTTTTATTCATACTCCGTTTATTTACCTTAAAAAAAACTCATATATATTCATCCACTGTGCTAGTAAGAGTTTCTTTAATTCCTTTTCGAATTTAACCGCAGAATCCTAAAAACAAACTCTGGGTAGCATCATTAATTCTTATCAAGAAGATAATATTTTCTTTAAATTTTGTTCAGAATAGAAACGTGAGAGAAGTTTTAATGAATGGGAGATGCTAAGAGGTAGAATTGTTAGCAATTTGAAGTAATTGAAGGGGACTAAATCTTCTTTATGGGATACTTTGTACTGGAGTATTAGCATAATAAATTAATGGATAATGACAGAAAATTAAAAAGAAATATTTCTGAAATAGGCATAAAATAAAACAAATTTTCCTGAAAGTTGGGGAAACACATTGTAAAAGTGGCACCCCTTTCTCCTAACTTCCACACCACGAAAGAGGGAGTACTTTGAGCCAGGACAGATTTAACGTGAATTAGACCCTCTACACGGTGGGTCTTCAGTGGCACTGAAGCTCGAATTCATGACCAGCAGATCACGAGCTTGTGCTCATGTCTACTAGGCTTTTGTGGCCATCCTTATTCGTAAGAGTTTGAGGAATATAGTCAGTGTGAACAAGTGATTAATAGAATTCTCGTAACCTTGGTGTTGTTGGGAACACACCGAATAATCAGATATTGTTATAAAAATAATCACTTTTACTTCAGTCTAATCAGATTATGATCAATCAAGGATTATAAACCGAGGGAGTAATTTAATTTAGTTCCCAATCTTAAGCTTATAAGACAATTAATAAGACACTTATCAGATTTTGATCTTATAGTAGAGCTATTGTCTGTTATCTCTTTAGTTGGCTATATCCTAATCCAAAACTTCTTCTCTCCAACATCAAAGTTTCCGAAAGGCAAATCTTTAACCTCACTTGAGCGCAAAGACTAACTCTAACACACCTATTGCCAGGGTTTAAATAGCCCTCAAATTAGCATGGAATCAAGTTCTCTCTGTTGAAGGCGGTTTGCAACTCAAACCATAGATAAAGAAAAATTTCCCCGAGTGGTTTAGTGGAAGGGTCACTGACAGAACCTGTCACAAAACTAATTAATAAATAAAAAATATATGCAATTATCAGATACGATTATAAAATTTTAAATAATTATTACAAGAATTACATCAATGTTTAACATATACTTGTTACTGGATAATTAATAAAGCTATATTTAATTTCAAAACAACCATTCGAAATGAATTAAAAATTAGGAATTGAAATAAAAATGATTTACTTCGATTTTTTCTGGTGACCGCTTTGCTGGCTCACCTTTTCGAGAGCCACATTATTTCAGTCTTATCATGAATCCGATTTGTGATGCCATTAAGGATCTTTTATGACGAGAGTCTGATGCCCATTAAATCTCTTTAGGCTCAAAGTCCTTATATTGACATGGTGTGGAAGACTGGAGGTGCCATGTCTGCTGTTCGATCATGTCCATCATTCAAGCCCAGAAATACTCTAAGGGTAAAGTTCATAAAGAATTATAAGCCCAGGGACTAAGTGACAGCGTATCGCGCTTCCACGCCACCGGTCCAGGGTTCAGACCCCTGGCTAGGCAAAGTTGACTTCACCTTGTCACTCCTTCAGTGGGTCGATTTATGAGGACCAAACTTGCATGGGAACTACACACTGAAGGTTTCACGTCAGACTGATCACCTGACTGCAACATCTGTTCATGCACCTCAGTGTCCAAGGTCATGAAAACTGAGATAAGCACAGTGGACCTTGTCCCACGTATGCTGAGTTTAATTTACTTTATTTAATAAACAATGAACCAAAATATTTTTTCCTGTCCACATTTCACACAATTGGCTCTAGAATACCGCAAGATGTCAGAATGCGACTACAGTTGCCCAAGCGGTTATGGTGGTGAGCTTGTTATTTGTATTTTTTTCAGTTGAGTAGCAGGTTTAAGTCCTGATGCCATTAAAGTGCATGTTAAAGCAATTAAAGCATAAGATAGATTGTTGCTAGACAAAGGCTGCTAATAAATAATCAATCAATGCTGTGACATTTGGGAAATTGATGGGTAACGAGAAAGTTAAGAAATTAAGTAATTGATTTATTTCGTCCCCAACTATTAATTACAATATTTACATTTAGATACAAGTTATTCAAATTATTGACTATGCCCATTCTACAGATTATGTTATTTGTGAAGGAGGAGACAAACACAGCCGTGTTCTTTCCCGTGTTTGAAAACGGACTGTCTCTCCACTCTGATGGGGGTGGGGGAGGTCATCTCTTACACCTCGAATTATACTCAGGGATCCGGCTCGTATGTGGAGGAGTGGTATCTCCCGGCCATCGGTTGTCGGAGTGATGTCAGATGAAAGGAACCCGCAATATTTTAGGGCGTACTTGTGTACATGGATGGCTGAAGACTATATAGGAAAGCTGATTTTGCAGTTGCTAGGTAGAAAACGTTACAATGCATTGTTTATTTATAACATATGAAACTTACTATATCGTACAATCGTAGTTGCTTTTTCTCTTTAGTAAAAATTTAGTAAAGTCTCTATGTAGTAAATATTTAAATAATTACAATAACAAAACACAAAGTGAATTAAAAAATTTCCCTTTTTTGACACATAATTACAAATAATTATTACTATTAATATTACTGAAGCAATTCTTTAACATTATTTCCCGATCCTGAATTTTTAATTTTGGGTTGGCAAAACTAAACCCTCTAAACTCTCTCTTTACATTTTTAATTTGATATCTTACAATGAGCCATATGATAACTTTAAGAGAATTTTCACGCTTTTATGGATTTATCTCTTATTTCCAAGTCTGAAATTCGCTTTTATTTTACAACCGAATAACTTACGTCTTGAAATATTTTAAGACACGTTGATGCAAATGAAATAAAGAGCTCGATGAGAAAACTAGAACGTGATTGAAAGAGAGAGCACTACTTTTCCATCTTGTTCCGGAGCAGGAGATTTCCGTTCCTCCAAATCTAAACCGAGCGTTTCTCATCGTATGCCACCATCCATTCATTCCTTTTAAGCCGATTCCACTTATTTGCTCCATTCAAAACTGGTCTTGAATAAATAATTCCGCAACAAACACGATGAGCAACGGACGAGACGGCACAAAATTCACTGCTGACATGGATTTGTCCTTTCAAAATTTAAATGGAACATTTTGAAGAATATTCTTTATCTTTTGAACCAAAAGAAAAAGTAGGTTCAGTGTGTGTTAGAATGGATAAGAAAAGTGAGGCTCTACACTAGTCTACATCTCTTTTTTTATCGTACACTTTTAACAATCTCAAACTTTAATCACACTAACTATAAAATAAGTTTAAAAGAATTTTAGGTTGAATTGTCGAATCGGTCACTTATCCCGCCAAGTGTTTTTTTGCCAAATCGATAAATGCGCCAAATCTGGTAACCCTCGTGATTTTGTATCAGTGAAGAAGCCGGATCGCGGCGTAAAAACGCGCTAAGTTGGAGATTTTTCAAAATTTGGCGGACCAGTAGCTGATTCGACAATTTCACCGAATTTTACTTATCTGCAATACACTATGTAAAATTTGTTTACGATAATCAATGCTAAATAAAATATTATGAACAAAAAAGGCGACAAAATGAGGATTGAGTAATTAATTATACATTAATTATAAGAATACATTGAATGTGAAATTTGAGCTTTATGATTTTTTATATTTGGTTAAAAAATGTTAACGCCACTTTCTCATTTCATCATCTACATTTAACTTTTACTTTACTGCTACTTTTTATTTTTCTTTGTAATGCTTGTCGGTTCCTGATTCCCTCGGACCTGGCTAGATGTGTGGGAGGAACTGAATAATCAATAGACATGGATTCACTCTAATTATTTTATAGTAACCAAAATATCAAGAAAGCACAATAATAATTTAATTAAGGTAAATGATCAGATAGCAGAGCGCGAAGGTGAGACTCGTTAGCCTGGGGATAATAATACGGACCCTCAACTGATTTCCCAAAAATCTATACAAGCTCAATATAAACTACGTCGCGCACTAATAAGCTAAACTTCTATTTATACAAGGATCACGATACCTGTACTTTTATGAAGTCGAGTCCTCCAGTTGAGGCCTTGAATGCGATCCTTATCTGGATTTAATCACCGTCCAGTGATACTCTCTTAGACTTCTTCAATTGATGAACTCCGATTTGCACTTAATATTTTCACAATCCTCCAACTAACCAGCTAACTCTCAAAACTCACGAATACAGAATTTATATAATGTACTTAATTTGCATAATCACGTTTCCTTGCTTCGGTGAAAGTTGGTTGGTAATATTATTGCCCCAGAAAAGTTCCCTAGGGGTTAGTTATAGACGCGTAGAGATCCGTCACAACTTTTACTACTTTATTCCATTTTTATATTTGTTAATGCTGAAAATCCGAATTCATACAAATAAGATGTAGAAAATGATAACAAAATTTTGAAAGCTTTTTTGGCTATTATGAGATAATCACCTATAATTTTAATCTAAAATGAATTAATGGACTCTTCCGAATGTTTTTCAATTAAATATCTATTTTTATAGAGCGAACTATCCTTCCATTTCATTCAAAGGTAATTCAATTAAAGATGCATCCATTGTCACAAATGTATTAATCAAATCAAATCAAACGGACCAATCAAATTTTTCTACATCTAAATTTGGTAAATAACGTTAAGTCAGAGTATAATTTAGAATTGAATTTTTAAAAATAATTTGGGGTGGCAACACTAAAGTGCCGTGGCACAGGGGTTGAGGATCATTGCTCTACATACATAAAAAATAGGCATCCCCTAAACTAGCTAATTTGCAAAGTATTTAAAAAAAAACGATAAAATGAGAATAAGTTTTTGAATAATACTCGTATAATACTGGTAAAGTCAAATATTTATCATTTTTATTCTGTTAACCCATGCATTTTGTGTATAATATGCTTCTTTCTCTAAAACTGATATTATTGATAAACTTTTTGAAGGCAGCATTCAAACATCCATAGATTTAGTATTCAATATCTTCTGTGGAGGTAACATTTTGAATTTTGGAATATTCAACGATGAAACCACACATAATTGATTGGCATGTTTGATTATTAGTATTTGCCTTTGGACCTGTACGAACCTCTTTATATTTAACCATGCCCACACACACAATCGGTTATTCCAGCCTCAATACTCCACTGTCTCGTACAAATGGAAGTTATAGCATAACTTTATGTCCAAACATATATATTCCGTTACATACAAAACTTTAAACGTACGAGATGTGGATCAGACAATCATATAGCTACAAACTCCAAGTCAAATCTCATGCTATGTAATTATTGTTTTTCACAAATTACATTTTATGAATTAGTTTTGGAACACAGTTATTAGCTTGAAAGTAATAGCAAATGATTTTAAACCAATCTATACGTTTAGAAAATTCTACCTGGCTTAGTAATGTATAAGGAAATAAAAAATGTTTTCACCAAAAAAATATTTTAGTAGCTACTTTATTTTGAAAAATGATACAATGACGTGTTGATAAATTACTACAAGCTATGTACATTTAACTCTTTCGTGCTTGGTGGTACACACTTTGTACCACTAATTCTTATGCATTCATTGTGTGGTGGTACAAAAAGTACCACTTGTTTGAATGCCTCAGAAATGGATGCTAGGTTGTACGATCTTTGAACCACCACAAAGGTCAATTCTTAGCAGTTACTCAAGTTTCCAATAGATGTCAGAAGCTAATTGTGTGCAATTAGTAGCAATGCAGTAGTTCATTTTATGCTCAACTATGAGTTTGTTGGTTGATAATTTTTGGAAGGTGCTGTATTGTGTATTTTTAAGTGTAAATGAAAATGATTCTAGTGATATTTGATACAAATCAGATAAGTACATATATTATGTAACTAAATAAGTCAATATTGCAATAATTTTTACCTCACATGTGCATTGCTAGTATGAAAATAGGTGAGTCCAAAAAAATGCACCACCACGCTATTAAAGGCCATCTTCTTTACAAATATAAAATGTACTCCGCTTATTTTTTCGAAATAATGGGCATGTTTATTGTGCCAAGTAGATTTGTTTTAAGTAGATTTTTTTAAAATAATGATATTTTTTTATGAAATAATAACATATACAGCAAAATCACACAAATGTCCTGAATGAGCTACAGTTCGTGTTCAGGGGAAAATAAATACAACTAATACACATATTACACATAAAAACTAGATAAAATACTAAATAAAAACTAGGTAAAATAAAATAATGTATAAAATAGAATGTTTAAAATTAAAACTAACATTCGGTAAATTAGGACTAAACTAAAATTAAGCTTACAGCATTAGATTAGGAAAAACTGAAAATGTTTTAATATATAGGAGGAATAACTGTATAAGAGATGAAGTGTGTTTATTTTCGAACTATAAAATAATTAGCTAAAGCTACCATTGTGTCTAAGGAGCCAAAAATCATGTTTCCAGAACTATCACGCTGGTTGAAGCTTGGTGGAGCAAAATATGTACCACCTATTTTTTAAAACTTTGGAAACCCTTTATTTGAAAAGCTACTTAATATTATTAATATGCACAACCTTTTGTTCAATAATTAAATTTTTGTGAAGTCTATCTAAAATATTTCTAATTATTTCCCTCTAATGCATTATTTTTGTCAAAAATTCAGCGAATGAAAGAGTTAAATGGCTAATAAACTTTGTTAAAATTTTCAGAAAATACGTAAGTTTAAAGAGTTGTATCATTCAACTAATTCTGTTTGTAAGAGTTCAGCTGACGTTTCAGCTTAAAACTTTTAACATTTAAAGGGTTGATTGTGTATCATGTAAGGATCCAATAGGACACCAAAGGCACAGTTTATTTAGCTTAATATACAGTCAATTTGGTTTTATATTCAGCTTAATTAAAATTCGAATGAAAAATAAATTCACTGGGCCAATAATACTTAAATGAAAAAGAAATCTCTCACTTACGATAGATTTTCATTCAATGTACATTTCTCTTCCACCAGAGAAACACCGAACACAAGAATTGTTGATTCACACTTTACATACACCTGGGGCTTTTCTAGTAGAATATTTTTCCACGCTTAATTATTATCCGTAACCGTGTTTCTGATAATGTTGCGAATTTTGTTTTTAAATGAGCTTCACACTAATGAGGAGTCAATAAGGGCGGTATCCAAATAAAAGTCGTCATTTTAACTGATGAAAAGTTCACATGTAGAGTTGAGTTGAGTGTTTTTTTAAGTTCATATTGTAAAGAGCATTACTTGTAAATTAATATTCCAAAACGTTTGGTTGGAAAATAATTGAAACCTTCTCGTTAAAGACTTAAAAGTGAACATCACAAGAGATCAGTCGTGATGACTGTATTTTCTTTCAGCGGCACATTTGAAGGGAAATAATGCCAACATAATGTAGGATGAAGTATTTCTCTGTGTTTTGAACTCTCCCAATTGTCACTTGCGTTTATTTTTGTTTCCATTTGCGTTAAATTCTTGTCGTGTGTTCTCAGAAATGTAACATGTTTTATTCGGAAAATTAGCGTTCCGCAAGAGACGCATTATTTTTTTTAATTTCCCGAATTAAGATGATTTTATTTCAAACTAAACTGAAAGAAAAAATAGCTTTTTTTTTAATTTGTAATTAAACATTACAAAAACTTATTAAATTATTTTATTTCTAAAAATCTTATCAAAAATTTGAGCGTAAGGGTATATTTTCTTGGAATTATAAAAAACGCAGTTGTTTGTCACACTCACCATATCTGAGAAAATATAAAAGAATTTTAAAATCCGTTTATAATAACTATTTCAGAAATCTATAAAAATATGTTTAAGTTCGTGTTTAACCAGTTAACTGTGATTGAAAACTATACTCGTCATAACAAAATATTGCAACATCTCGATGGCGAGTATACTCCTTGTGCGTAAAAAATAGTAACCATAGGCTATATTTAAATTGTAATTTTTGAGGAAAACAAAGCATATTCTCAAATTTCAAGATGTTTGGAATGTTTTGATGACAAGCCGAAGTAAAACAGAGAAATAAAAAAATATGAAAAATTTAAGATGAACTCACGCGTTTCCATATGCACCGACTGAAACAGAGCTTAAGTTTGCGTAACGAATTTATTTATGTGCGTTGAAAACGATTTTTAGATGTTCGCTTAAAAGAGGTAAGGCAAAAGTCGGGAAGGGGATTTATAAAAAGGTTTCTTCAGGTGTATTCAGCCATGGGTATGTATATATGTCGTGTTTTTCGAATCAACACCAAGGCATTTTATTTTGATTTTCTTTATTCAATGAAGATATTTTGTAATCTGCTTCTAAGAGAAAAACGGACACATGTTAAGTATCAGATTCTGTGGGCACTTAGGCAGATGTTTCTCAAGTACACTTCTTATTGAAGAGGTATATTTGAAAGTTAAGCATGACATACGAAGTAATAAAAATTAATGGTCGGAGAGGCAAAGTTCTGTTTAGGGCCATGTGTTCTTCATTCTCGAACTGGATAATAAATTTAATACTTGAAGATATAACGGGAAAATAAAAGTTAAAACTGGTCTAGGGATTTAATTTTAGATCTAATTTGATTATCCTTATAGATATAAGTCAGTAATATATATATATTAACCAAATAAATAAGTATTAGTAATTAAATTTGCAATTTTATAAAATGAATCCATATTTTTTTTGTCCAATATTTTAACAGCAGTATTTTTACTGTACAATTGATGAGTCTTGTCGGCATCGCTCGTTTTCCATAACCCTCTTGTTGGGGTTATGGGTACACCTCTCTAACGGGGGTGGAACTGTTAACTGGCCAATGGACTTTTAACGTTATCAGATCTAATTAAGTAAAGTATTATCTGCACAAATTATATGTTGATATAATAATTGCATATTGTAGCATATAGGGTCGCCTATGTTACTTATAGACATTAGTATTAAAACGATGATTGGATTCTATAATATAAAGGAAACCTATGTTCACACACATTTTAAGTTAAATAATAACTGACCATACAATATAGGGTTCCTCTGTGCCACGAAACTATATAAAAACCTTCATTTTCTCCCTTTGTGTGCACATAACTAACTTAAATCGGGAAGTCTGTCTTCAAGATAAAATACGATTTACTTTTGTAATGTTCATAAGATATTTCATCTAATAATTCATTTAAACATTCGTGGAATCTTTCATTGTTTCCGAGGGACAAAATCAGATCAGATGAGCGATTTACTTTTCATGAAATAGATAAACAGAAATGGAGAGGGAAGGATTCTTATCCAATCACAGAATCTTTGTGTATAAAAGGGAGTTCTGAGGAGTCGATGAATAGAATCAATACAACATTACAGAAAATCAGATATCGTAGAAACTGTGGAAACTCAGTCCCAAGAGTGAGTTGGGAAAGGTGAAAAGGCTTGCTTTCATTCCATTTAATTTTGTTTTCCACTGATATTTATACCGGTACGATTGAGAAAATCGCATCAAGAATAGATTATATTTCGTTAATGCTAAAAATATTATATGTTCCGAATATTTTTCAGTTTTCCGGTATTAAAGTGCATGAAAGGCAATGAAAACTGTTTAAATATTTTTATTCAACCATACTTTTTTTCCCTCTTAGTTTTTACAGCTCCTCGTGTAAAACTGAAATCCAGAAGAATTCTTTAGCACAATAAATAAGTAATAACATTTTATCTAAATAATATAAAATTGCAACCACTCTTGTTATAAAAGCTCTTAACCTTTTGTCCTAAGCAGCAGTAGTGCCCCCTATCAGAGACCCAATTTCAGCACAGGCCAAGTGAGGAAGGGATAAGGATGCTATAAAAAATGATCCATATTCTTTTTCCTTTATGTGATAAGTGTTGTCAGTGTTGACCTAACCTAAAATATTAAATAATTGTTACATTAATGAGAGACTTAATTGACCCAATCTCAAATCTACGATATATGATTTAATCTTTAATGTCCAGTGCTCTACAACCTTATAAAAATAATCATAAGAAATTCTAAATCTTAAATAATATAATTTTACTAGCATTTGATAATCTTTTACTTTTCAATAATGTACGAACGTATATGATCATGTTCCAAGTATAATTGACTGTATAATACAAACAGCAAAATTTCTTCATCGGAATATTTTTATGTCATTTGTGTGAGTGTGAATGCGCGTGATATTGTAAATCTTACTAATGTGCGTTTAACTATAATTTGATTCATTTATTTTAAAAAATGGTTCTTTTTCTTATTTGAATAGTTTATCTGTTTTACAAAAACGGGTCATTTTTTTTTATTTATACGTTTACAATATTGACCTTATTTTGAAAGTATTTTAGGGGAATCATCCAATCATTTTTCTTAAATTAATTTTGATATCAGCCCTCTTTATAAATTTTTCAATCCCAGAAATGCTGATAAAGGTGCTTGACTGATAAAGAACGGTCAAGCAATGTCAACTCCTATGAAAGGAAATTCGTCAGTTAATTGTTTTGATGATTGTTCTCTCAACATTTTCTTTCATCGTCATCAAGTGATCAAAGCAGTGAATCTCTGGCTGGCGGTTTTTCAGCAGGGTTGTGGGTTCGAGTCCTAGTTCCAAGAAATCCTTCCGTGTTAAGGGAGGATGCATATTAAATTCGTCGAGACATAATGTCTTCACATTGGAGGAAAGTTTGAAGAGAGAGTTTTCAGCTTGGGAGTCGTTCTCGTCACTTGACCGAGTTCAACACTTCCAATAATCCTCGCGTGGTTTCCCAATGCAACATTAATGAATGATCAATCAGTTATTTCCCTGATTTATCTACACATTAATAAAAATATTCTTGCTTTTTCTTGACCGCAACGCTAGACTTTCTTCTAACGGTGATTTTTGGTACTAAAATTTTTTTCTTCACAGCACGGACGGCAAATTTTCTCACATTTCCCTTAGTACTGTATGCGCATTCAAAGCGTTGAGCATCTCACGTTATTTTATTCCCTTAACACCCTTAAATTTCAAGAATTACCACTCCTTCACTTCAGTTAAACATTTTGAAAATCTAAGTTCCCAATAAAATCTAATGTTGCTTAATTGCTATATCACGGTATAAGACGAATGATTCGTGAAGTAATGATCGAAGCAAAAGGAAAGTTTTTAAAAAAGAAAATCAGAAATGGCGCTTACTTTAAAAAAAAATTTAGGGAACACTCCTTTAAATATGCGAACCCAATTAACTCTATTTCTTCTTCCCTTAATTAGTCAAATATGAATATTTAGCATTTACAAAACTTTCTGCAAGATTCACATCCGCAAGGCATTGGGTTTTTCTTATTCTCTTTTGAAATCTTGGACTAAATATAAGATCCAATAATCGATATTTGCTTTAAATGGGAATAAAAATCGGTTCATAACAGCGTGAAATTAGAATAGTTGGAAAGTTCGCGACACGATACGGGAGTTTAATTACATTTTTTTTACAATAACGAAACAATGCTAAGATATTAGGTGCCCCGTAAAAGATGGCAGTAATGGTATCCGGGGCGATGAAAGTTTTTTTTCTTTGTTGCCTGGTGGAAGCATTAAAAAAACTATTTTGAGCAAGTGGGACCCAGAAATATTTCTGAATAGAGTTTTGATTAGAAGTTTTTCGGGAGGCATATCTTTAAAATTATTTTCTCTATTCTACTAACATGGATATTTCAACAGACTGATGATAAACATTTATGAAACCGAAAATGAATAATAATTTAAAAGTATCGTTAAATATTAATAAAGATGAGTTCGTAAAAAGAAAAAAATTTAACTGTATTACATTTCTCTTTTTCGTTTGTGTGGAACATTATTTTTTAAAAATATTTTTAAGTAATTGATCTTTTTCTTCTTCTGGTGCATCCGCTTAGTATCTCATGGCCGCGAGGAGTTGGTGGGTTGTGAGTTCGAGTCCCGATGCAAAAAAAACCCAACGTGCGGAGGGGCTGATGCACAAAAATCTATTGTGGATCAATGTCTTCACGTTAGCGAGGGGTGGAAGTCAGAAGAGTAAAGTTGATGTTTTGTAGTCGTCACTGGACCGGGGTTCAAAGTTACGAGGTTCGACACCAATAGTCCTCTCGTTTCTTTTGAACGTGAAGTTAATAAACACTCACTCAGTCACGTGGGTGGAGGGGGGTAGCCGAGTGGTCATTGTCAGCCTCTGTCGAATTTTGTGCTTTACCTTGAGCGAAGAAAAACTAAATTTGTGATGTTCACAGAGTCCCTTCAAAAACCCTTTATTGTTTTATAAACAATTTAATTTGAATATTTTTTGTTGTATTTTTCGTTGAAAAAAGGAAGATATTACTACAGTGAATATAGCATTGAAAAATACTATATATTCCCCAATTTGGTCCAATACCTTTTGTCATCTTTTTGGAAGTAGCAGGATTTCATCTCTGGCCCCATATCTTCCACTCTCTGACATTTTCTGGAAAAAATTTAATCTTAAATCATAATTGAAGTAAACATTTTGCCACCTAAAAAGTTTTTAGAGGACAGAAATGCTAATAATCCGAAATTGCCAGATCTGGAGAATATGATGGGTGTAGAAGATGAAGCTATAAAATATTTTGGAGACTTACCAAACTTATATGAGGTCTCACATTATCTTGGTGGAACATTGTACTTTTTCTTGATCAACTCTGGCCTTTTCTCTGTTTGAGTGCGTCATTCAGTTTTTCAGTTGATGAGAGTATAATTCAGAATTGATTGTGTAATTTGCCGGTAAAAGCTTTATAAAAAATAATTCCTTAAAAACTCTCCAAACATATATGTTTTTGTGATGAGTATCAGTTTTCAGAGTACTTTGAACCAGTTCATATTATACTTCTTGATCTCTATCATTTAACAATATTGTAGACAACCATTTACCGTTTCTCGTTCCCGTTCATGATTCGCTTCAAAAAATGGTTCCCCTCGGGGGCTCGCCTTCTTTAGGTGAGTACGGGTGTCACAATCCCGAGGTACCCTAGTGATCTTTTCCTTTACCCAAGGGGTTTACTGTCTTTGGTAAACACGGGATTCACAAACCCGGGGTACCCTAGTGATCTTTTTCTATTTTCGACTATCTTTCTTGTCATTCAATTCCTTCTTTCTTTCTCTTCCCGTCTAGACCACAGATTAAAATTTTTTATATACTTATGAGTAGTATTCAACTTTTCTTTATTTTTGATTGAATTATGTAATTCATATTGTTACTAACAGTTTAGTTTCATTTTGCAAAGTATTCATTTGGATTCATTTGTTGTTTAGTTTTCTGTATTTTTGATATTTTTAGTATTTTTGATATTTGTGTTTTACTAACAACGTTGTTTGTCAACCCGCATGTTTGCCGTGTGCGGCGTCCCGTAAGGAGGAAAATGGTGTTCTGGGGATACCTTTGCGTTCCCTTTGGCCCACGCTTCGCTGTAGACGGGAGGCAGGAGTGAGCCCGCTCCTGTCAATCGGCTGGTGATGAGTCTCTTCGGAGACGTTGCTTTAGGGTTAGTGCTGCAGACAAGGGGTGGCGGGTTTACCCGTTGGATCCTCGCCCTGATGCTGTAGCACTATATTCTGGGTGTACTCCAGGTAAGCGCCGTGCCTGGCATTTGCCAGATGACCAGCATACTGCCTCCCTTGTTGGACTCCATGGTGGGTGGAGGCACGCCAGAATGAAGGTTTTTACACGCTTATGGATCCTATGCAGAATGGCCCGGGTAAAGGCCTTATTTTACCCACATTAACCGTTGATCAATTTGCAACACATTCACGATTTTTACTTATTTCCATGCCGAATAATCAAATGTCTACCAAATCTCCATTCGCAATTCATAAAGCTTTAATAGGAATAGGTGGTGAACCGAAATCCATAAAACGATTGAGATCCGGGGATCTACTTATCGAAACGAATTCTGCTGTACAAACGAAGTCTTTCTTACTTGCAAAAACATTTCTCGATTCTCCTGTAAATATAAGCCCACATAAATCTCTTAATACATCCCGCGGTGTCATATCTGAACCTGATCTGTTGACCACCTCTGAAGGGGAAATTCTCGAGGGGTTTTCCGACCAGGGTGTAATACAGGTCAGAAGAATCACAATAAAAAAGATGCAAATATTATTCCAACCAAACACTTAATTTTAACCTTCAATAGCCCAAAACTACCCACATCCGTAAAAGCCGGCTACCTGAACTGTAAAATACGCCCATACATACCGAATCCTCTGCGCTGTTTTAACCCTTTAAGCGTTCCAAACGTCTTTTTCTGCCATCCTGAGTTGCTTCAAAAACGCACCACACGTTTTTTCCCGTAAGACCGGGGACTCACCAAAAATGCACCAAACGTGTTTTTTCCTCCTCAAGTAACAGCTTCGAAAGTGTTCGAGACGTCTTTTTCCGAATTCCTTTCCCCCCTTTAAAGGCTTAACATCTTGAAGGATAATTAGGGAGGGTTGGGGTGACACAATGGACTCTGACAGGAAGTTTTATGGCATGCCCCGTTCTTCCCCTGCGGCAATCGTAAAAAATCTGGGAAGAATTTAAAACCTCCAGAGCGTACGGACTATCAGTTAAAGTTTGCAAGTAAACTTGACTTGAAATTTTTTTGGGTTTGAATTAAATAAATTCTTTGATGTAGTTTTCACGATCTAAGCATTTTTATAAATATTTCATTTAAATCATTTTTTAAGTTCCATCACATAAGTAATATAGATGATATACTCACTTTTGATTCAATATTAATTTGAAATTCAACGAATTGGGATAGAAAAGGGTAGCTTGACAAAATCACATTTTTTCCTTTACCTTAAAATTCTCAAGTAGAATTAAGTTTTTTTATAATGTATCTCTAAAAATATCTATGATATATCTATATTTAAATTCAAAGTATATATCAAAACAATGAGGATAATTTACAGTTTCGTTTTTCTTATTTTAATTAATACTTCTAAGTTTTTTTTAAAGGAATTATTTCGTTTGTGTCAAAAATTTATTAAAAAAAAAAAGGTTCAAAATTTAAAATCTGTTAAACTTTTAAAATTCTAAACATGAATAATTTTCAAGTTTCTGTACAACAGAACTTGCAAAAATTTTGTACGCATTGATAAAAATAACAACAACAAAAAACTATTTAAATCCTTTAGTTTTTCATAATATCAAAACCAAGTGTTCAGAGTATCTAACATACAATCCCTAGTTTTGTAGTGTTTAGATTACGAATTATAATCGAATTTTTAATGTCTGAACTTCAGTTTCCTTCATAGAGAATGGAACAACAAGCTCAAATTTTTAAGCTTGAATCTTCGGGCAAAGAGAAATGAAAAGCACCTGGACAAATTTACAGTTGACATTTGCGCCAATAAATAAATATAAAGATCCATTTTAAATTCAAGTTAAAAAAATATCTATTTATGCGAAATCTCTTATCATTTAGGTTCTGTTATAGAGGTTGGCCGAAGAACAAAACATTTGGACATTTTTTGTAATCTTAACCATACAAAACCAGGAATTTTATATTAGCTGCACTGAAATTCTGCATTTGAATTTCGAAAAATATATTTATGTATGTATCTCGCGTACGCAGTTGAAAAATATTTACCATAAATACTAATAATTATTTGGATATTTAAAATTTTAAATTGAATTTTTAATATATTCCACTTCTAATATTTTTTCATTTATTCCGTAAATTTCATACAATTTGGTTGAATGAGTGAGTGAATATTAACGTCGCTCTGTTCAGCTATTCGAGAACTTTTGGCGACGAACCTCGTCATTTTGAACCATGGTCAAGTGACGAGGATGACACCTGTGCTAGCACCTCTCTCCTTCTCCTAACTACCACACCTCACCAACAGAGGGACGTTTCAGCTCTCGACCGATTTAACGTGCATCGCACCCCTACACGGCGGGTCTTCAGTGGTAATGGGCTCGAACTCATGATACGCCAGCCACGAGTACGTTACCTCGAAAAGGTTTACCTGTTTCATTAAAAAGTTCTAAAGTGACGAAAGCGAAAATTATGGCCTTCAAAAAGGGAAAAATGTGTGTTTTGAAGTACAAGGATAAAAAACACCTGCATATGATTAGCATTTTTCATAACGCTGATATGATGGAAGTGAAAGCTAAGAAACGGGATTCTGTGGAAATGAAACCAAAAGCAGCGGTGTTTTATAATACCACCATGGGTGGTGTTGATGGATCAGACCAGTGTCTATCCAACTATCCTGTTGCCCGAAATCAACAAAGGAAATACTACAAGAAGATTTTTCCACATTTGTTAAATCAAATTGTGTGGAATTCCATCACTATCTATAAAAAAAAATGGCGGTATTTTAAATCATATTGGTTTTCGAATGAAACTGATTGAACGATTGATAGAAGAAGGAAGCAGTAATTCCGATTCTCGAAATTTTGTTATCTCTGAAATTTCTGAAAATGTAGTCCGTTTAATTGGAAGGCATAAATGGAAATATGTGCTTCATAATGGCTTCATATGTGGAAAGTGACTCTTCAAGAAAAAACAAACCACCACGAAAATGTGTCGTATTCAAGAAAAATGATAACGGAAAACGCATTCGAAGAGAAACACGTTTTGAATGTAAAGACTGTAATGTTGGACTGAGTGTAGCGCCGTGTTTCGAAAAATATCACACTGTGACAGTGCTATAAACGACGTATATCAATCAATCAATGACGTATCTATCAATGTATACAAATATTTTTTTTCTTAAAATTAACAGTTTAAAAATAATGTTTTGAACAAATATATTTGTTTTTGCCCTCTATATGCATATGTACACTTCTAGCTTCAGTAATGTACAATTGTTTAGATAAACTTTTGGCTTTGTAAAAGGTATTTTACTTTGACTAAACATTTTATAGCAAATTTTAATAATATTTTGTATACTTGTTTGATAATTTTTGCTATTTATACCTGTTTAAATTATTATTTATAAAAGTTTCTTTGCAATTGTTTGTAAATTGAACAAAACCTTTTCTTATACAATTATGTATATATGAGGATGAATTCTGATTTATTTTATATTCAGTAAGTACAAAAAATTTTGTAAATTGCTTTTTCTTTGCAAATTTATTTGTTTTAAAGCATGCATATTTAAATAATGAAATTTCTAACTATCCAAATTATGTTGGGTTTTTTCTCCATTAAAGGCTTTTAAGATTTTAGAAATCATCTTGTAAGTATTCATTATATATTTAATAAGGAAAAATATTTCCATATATAAATAAATTTTTGGTCCCGTAAGTATATAATTTTATTTAGTTACAGTTTGTAAAATGTATTGGAATTAGTAGTGGAACCGGAGTTTTACAAATTATGATTGTTTTTGAGTACACTAAGTTATATATTTATATTTCATTCTTTTTCCATTATGAGTAGAAGTCATAAACAGTTTTATAACAGTAAAATAAATTTTGTTTTATATTCAAATTATACTATTATATTGATTCTGAAAATAATAAGTTAGTTTGACAAGCCATTATTTAACAATTTTAAAGCATTGAACATTTTTGAAGTTTTTTAAAACTTTTATAAAATACTAAATTATTAAAAATATTTAATTATTGTAAATGATTTATATTTCTTAGATTATTGGAAACAAAATGTATACAATTTAAAATCTATTTCTTTGTTGGATTTTAATAATTATTTTTATAGCTAAACCTGGAAAAACACGAAATTTTTCAAATATTGACTATAAGATCTTTTAAAAAACATAACTGGAGCTCCCAGTCCTAAATCCATATGAACTTTTATGGATCATATGTTTGGGAGTATTTACAAGATATTTCAAGATTAGAAAAAAAAGCGTTAGGGATTAGAAAACACATTTTCAAAATTAAAAGTCTGAAAAAAACACATTTATAAAATTTAGAAAGGCAAAAACAAAAACAAATAGTGTCTGTAAAGCTCTAATTTTTAATATGTTATTTTCCAACTTATGTTCTACATCCAAACACTACTTGAAATAATTATGACTGAAAATATCTTTTTTAATTCAAAATATTCTTTTACGCAATATTAATAACATTTGTTACTTTGATAGATTATTCGGTTTCATCTTAACCTAATATTTTCACAGGAGTTTTAAATACACAAAACATTTATGCACACAAAATTATAGTGATATAAAGGTAATCCCGAAATCACCAAGTTTGTAAATAATGTCTATTTTTTCCCCTTCTAAATCGGTGTAGTTTAGCAAGTTTGGGTTTTTGTTGCATGACTTGAAAATACTAAAGTAGTGCTACAAAATATTTACTATAATGTAGTTTAGACATCA